>JAYJMJ010000431.1:2117235-2130169 GCA_036873875.1 Laminaria ephemera | reverse complement strand
TGTTTTAAGTCGATTTTTTACGTTAACTTGAGGTTGAAATTGACTTCCAAAGTTCATTTTGAATTTGAATTCGGAGTTCAAGTTAAACTTCAATTTCATGCTGAGGGTGAACATCCTGTTGAAGTTGAAGTTGTACTTCACGTTCAAGTTGAACTTCAAGTTGAAATTCAAGTTGAACTTCAAGTTTTAAGTCGATGTTTCACTGCAATTTGAATTTGAAATCGGCGTTCAAAGTTCATTTTGAATTTGATTTCCAAGTTCAAGTTCAAGTTAAACTTCAATTCCAAGCCGAACTTGAACCTCGTGTTGAAGTTGAACTTCAAGCTGGCCGTCCAGTGGAAGTTCAAGTACATACCTCTTCGCGGATGTGGGCGCACTCCTCGTCTGCCAGGTCCGGCGGCTGCACGACGGGTTTCTCCTCCTTGTACACGCATAGGCGGTAGATGTGGTTCAGGCTGGCCTTACCGTACCTACGCAAACGGCGGTAGAAGTGATCCCACGACGGCGCGTCACGAAGGCGTGTAAATCTTTGCAGGAAAGAATATAAGAATATCGCGCACAATGTTCACATAGTTTTCCCCAAAACCGTGGGTGCATATAAAGGGGATACAGTGGTGTACCCACTTTAAGACCACCCCGTGACAAGCCAATTTAGGTGGTCTTATCTCTACTATAGGCATATTATATTTTACTACTGCAAAAACGATCCCATACCAATCCCAAGCACCGCAGTTTTTTTTTCGTGACAAGCCGATTTACCTGGTCTTATATCTAGTATGGTCTTAAACCGGATGGTCTTAAAATGGGTACACCACAACTGTAACAACTGTAACCCTTTCAGAAAAAAACTAACATCGCAAACAAATCCCAAGCAGTTTGTCGCCAAAAACGTGGGTGCAGTTCTAAAGGGAGATAACATTGCGTGCTAACCCCGTTCGGGACTCCGAAGGGGGGATCTTTGGGACTCCAAACATTCTTGATTTTCAGCCGCATGCTCTGAAGATGCAGGACGCCAGAGAAGAGGTTGCTTCGCCAATCGGGATCGTTGTGAGTCCCAATATAACTGCGATTTTCAGCCACATGCTCAGAAGATGCAGCACGCCAGAGAAGAGGTAGCTTCGCCGGTCGTGGTACACTAAAAACATACCAGGTACCAGATAAACAGTAAAAAATATAGTAAGATTTTTTTAGCGTTTCATTTGCTTTTGGGTGTTTTTCGTTTACAAATAAAGAGAGGGCATCGACCCAACCCAACGCTAACCCAAACCTCAACCCAGGCTAAGGCTACGCCCCGAGCGCGGCGCCGCCGCGCGTTTTGGATATCCTGAAACTCATGTGCGGTCCACCTCCAAAATCGTACCAGGTATTTTGGTACTTAACTTTTACACTACTTGAAAGAAATATCACACTAAATCCAAATTTGTCGCAAAAACACGGGTGCAGTGCTAAAGGGGTTAACCCCTTTAGAACTGTACCCACGTTTTTGGGGATAAAACACTTGGATTTAGTGTGGGGCATTTTTTTGCAGTGGTAAAATGGTTAATCTGGTGCGTGAAAACACGGCGAAGTCTACTGCCAGAGAAGGCCACACGCACAGCAAGCCAGAACCATTTTTTTTCATTCCCTGGTTAGAATAGACTACCCCCGCTGCCATGTTTTTCTTCTACTCACTGCTTATCCGCGTTGAAGACCGTGAATCCTAGCTCCCCCGACATCTGGTTTCCCCTAATTTTGCTCGTTATACTCGAAAAAAGAGACCAATTGTGTTACTTTCATGTTCATAAAAAACACCCACTTATATATGCCAAATAATAAACGTTATTAATAGCGTGATGGATACACAACCCTATCCACGTTACCATATTTTTGTTCCACTCACTGACTAACCACGTTGAGGACCGTGAACCCTAGCTCTCCCGACAGATGGTTTCCCCCAATAATGCTCGTTATGCTCGAAAAAAGGCCCAATTATGCTACTTTAATGCTCAGAAAAACACCCAATTATGCCAAATAAACGCTAGCGTGATAGATACAACCCTATCCACGTTATCATATTTTTGCTCCATTCACTGATTATCCCCGTTGAAGACCGTGAACCCTAGCTCTCCCGACAGATGGTTTCCCCCAATTATGCTCGTTATGCTCGAAAACAAAACAATTGTGCTACTTTTATGCTCATTAAAACGCCCAATTAGATATGCCAAAAAAACACCAGCGTAATGGATATAACCAAACAAACGCTAGCGTGATGGAAACAACAAAATAAACGCTAGCGTGGTGGATACAACCCTATCCACGTCACCATATGTTTGTTCCACTCACTGATGAACCACGTTGAAGACCGTGAACCCTAGCTCTCCCGTCAGATGGTTTCCCCCAATTATGCCCGTTATGCCCGAAAAAAAAAAAATGCTACTTCTAGGCCCATAAAAACGCCCAACTATGCCAAATTAACGCTAGCGTGATGGATACAACCCTATCCACATTGCCATCATTTTTGTTCGGCTCACTGGTTATCCACGTTGAAGACCGTGAACCCCAGCTCTCCCGACAAGTGTTTCCCCCCAATTATGCTCGTAATGTTAAAAAAAAAAGCAATTGTGCTACCTTGATACTCATAAAAACGCCAAATTATGCCAAATACACGCTAGCGTGATGGATACAACCAACTAAACGCTAGCGTGATATATACAGCCCTATCCACGTTACCATATTTCCGTTCCACTCACTGCTTATCCGCGTTGAAGACCGTGATCCCTAGCTCTCCCGACAGATGGTTTCGTCCAATTATGCTCGTTTCGCCCGAACAAAAGCTCAATTGCGCTATTTTTATGCTCATAAAAACGCCCAATTATATATGCCAAAATAAACGCTAGCGTAATGGATACAAGTAAATAAACGCTAGCGTGATGGATACAAGCAAATAAACGCTAGCGTGATGGATACAACCAAATAAACGCTAGCGTAATGGATAAAACCAAATAAACGCTGGCGTGATGGATACAACCCTATCCACGTTACAATATTTTTGTTCCACTCACTGATTAACCACGTTGTAGACCGTGAACCCTAGCTCTCCTGACAGGTGGTTTCCCCCAATTATGCTCGTTGTGCTCGAAAAAAGGCCCAATTATGCTACTCCCAATTATGCTACTTCAATGCTCATAAAAACATCAAATTATGCCCATAAACGCTAGAGCGATGGAAACAACCAAATAGACGCTAGTGTGGTGGATACAACCCTATCCACGTTACCATAATTTTGTTCCGCTCACTGATTATCCACGTTGAAGACCGTGAACCCTAGGTCTCCCGACAGATGGTTTCCTCTATTATGCTCGTTATGCTCGAAAAAAACCCCACTCATGTTACTTTTATGCTAAAAAAAACTCTCAATTATGCCGAATAACCGCTAGCGTGATGGATACAACCCTATCCACGTTACCATATTTGCATTCCGCTCACTCATTATCCACGTTGAAGACCGTGAACCCTAGCTCTCCCGACAGATGGTTTCCCCCATTATGCTCGTTATGCTCGAAAAAAAGTCCACTTATGTTACTTTTATGCTCATAAAAACGCTCAATTATGCCGAATAACCGCTAGCGTGATGGATACAACCCTATCTACGTTACCGTATTTTCGTTCCACTCACTGATTATCCACGTTGAAGACCGTGAACCCTAGCTCTCCTGATCCGGCGTGGGACGCCCTGCGATCCCCCTATAAAGCAAAAGGTAAAAAATGTCCAGAAAAAAAAAAAAAAAACATGACAATCCGCGAGATGTTGTGGAAGAACACGCTATAATAGTTTGTTGTTTCTAGAGAGAATTGCAGGGATTGGGTGAGAGGGGTGGTGTTCGGTGTATTGTTTCGTCCGCTTACGCGTTACGTATCGCCGAAAAGGGGCACGAGCACTCGTTCAATATTTACATGAATCTATGCACTGCATATTGTCGGAAGGCAAACAATTACTACTACATAAAACATACACTAACGCTCGCTAGAAAGCCGCGCAGGTGGGTATTTGAGACTGTCGTGAACTGTGTGCGGGGATCGAAGAAACTAGTAACCTTTTGGGGACTGCAGAGGGGGAACTTAACGAGTATAAATGACGATTTCGACATCAGCCACGCGAAGCAACACGGGTTGCTACAACTAGCTGTAATACCTATCCAACTACTAACTTAGTCGGCGACTCATAGTCTTTCGTAGCGCTGTGTGGCTTGCCTTTGCCTCGATACACCCCCCCTGCTCGCGAGTCTACGTAACTTCTTACGTACGTACTATCTCCCTTGCTTCGTTTTCTGTTTCTCTCGTTTTTCGTTCTTCCTTTATTTTTTCTCCTCGGATATTTACATCATTCGGTTTCCTTGGTGGCATGCGGTGTAGTCGCTTTCAGTTGCGAGTCTTGAAACTATGTACCAGTATGGGCCTGATACGTAGGTACGCTGACTTCCGATTTCACTTTTAAATTTATGTTTTGACGGATATACGACTTGCTTCAACTATCATATATGCGTGTACCACTTTTGGTTTGTTTAATTTGTTCCTGGGGTATTCTTCCACTCCAGAGCGACTGGAGCCTGTCCTGTGACCACGGACTTGATTATGCGAGTTAATGTGAGAACAACAACAACAGTGAGCCAACTCACAGCCCTGCCCGCCATCGATCTCTGTTTTGTGTTGCAGATGTAACGGCTTTGCCACTTCACTCAAGTTTTTTGGGAACAAAATTCCTGAGGTTAGTGTGGGAGAGAAAAAAAATTGGGAACAAATAACCTTGACGATAGCATGGGATTGTTTTTGCAGCAGTGAAGGGTTTACAGCAGACTAATACCTGAGTGAGAGCACCGAGTGACTCCAGACGCTTGGACACCGCGGCCGCAAATCGTGTCTCTCCGCAAACCTCGCTCATGAGCAGGCTGTACACCGGAGCGTGGAACTGAAAAACACAAAAAACACATTTAAAAAAGTGAATGGAGGCGGTGGCCGCAGAGGGGGGGGGGGAGTAGTTCCACCGTGAGCGAGAAAATTCGTTGGCGAAACAAAACAATGGAACATGAAAAAAACAAAGAAAATCCCAGCCTGTTCGTCTTTTTCTATCGCAACCTTAACCCTAACCCTAACTCCGGAAGGAATGTTCCAGGAAACATGCTCGGCCAATGAGAACCCCAGAAAATTCATCTGCCAGTGAGAAATATTAAACCAGGTACCTTCTGTCCACTTGCAATATCTACGGGTATTGACTGTATATAGTCATCAACGTTGTTGTTGTTGTTGTTGTTGTTACCACATAACTCATCGCCACAAGCAATTAATAGTGCATTCGAAGTCACAAGACAGGCTCCAACAATTCTGGAGTGGAAGAAAAAGGCAAATCGGGAGTTAAAAAAAACAATAACCTTAATCCGTCTATATACTGAAAAACACCCCACTCTAATTCCGAGTGAAAAATGCCCCAAAAACGTGGATGCAGTTCTAAAGGGACGAAGTGTACCCACCTGGTTGGCACGATGCGTCCTCCCCAGCTGCTGAATCGCCTTGTCCGCTGACCAAGGGAGTTCCACGGTGATGTGCATCCTGATCAAGTCACCAACAGGGGATGGGGGCGGTACGCACAAGTTACATCAAAGCGAAGACGCCCGGAGACACGTCAAGCAAGGGAAATCGCGCGCTGAGAAGGGTGCAGGGCCGAGTGTTCCGCTCCAAAAATCAAAACCAACATGTCAGAAGACACATCAAGCAAGGCAAAACGAGCGTTATCAAGGGTGTAAGGCCGAGTGTTCCACACTAAAACCCACCAGGTAGTTTGGTGTCGGTCAAGGCAAATGAAGGGTAAAATAGCTGTCTGTCAAGGGGTGAAAGCGCTGTCTCCTGACATCTCTGCATCAAAGACGTCAGGAGACGGCAGTATTTGGCGGTGTCAGCCACACCTTTAGGAGCCCCCACACTAAAGCTAGTACGCTAAGTACAGACCGCCGTCCGTCACAAGCCAAAACCGTGACTCAAAAAAAAAAACTCAGAAAACAAAAACTGAAGAAAAAAAAAAAATAACAAACAAACTCGCACACACCTTCGTCGCTCATGGTGTGAGTAAACGCGATTGGCGTGGAGGGGCGGAAACCCCAGCGGAGGCGGCATCAGAGAGTACCGCGACTCGCGGAAACAAAACGCATATTGTATATAAACAATAACGCATACACCAAAAACGGATAAAAAAAGGAGAATATAAGACAAAAAAAAAAAGGAGAAAAAAACACAACAAAACACAAACACGCACACACCGTCGTCGCTGATTATTTGGGTGAACGCGATTGGCGTGGAGGGAACCCCCGGCAGAGGCGTCATCAGAGATTATCGCGACTTTCGAAAACAAAACGCATATATAAACAAAAAGGCATACACGAAAACGGAGAAAAAAACAGAGACAAAAAAAAAAGAAAAAAAGGGAGAAAAACATACAACAATTAAACACACAACACGCACACCTTCGTCGCTGATTCCCTGGGTACACGCGATTGGCGGGGAGGGAACCCCTCGCGGCGGCGGCATAAGAGATTGCCGCCACTCACGAAAAAAACAAGACCAGGAAAAAATGCAGAAAAAAAATAGTAGAAAAAACACAAACTCAAACACACCTTCGTCGCTGATTCCCTGGGTAAACGCGATTGGCGTGGAGGGAAACCCCCGCGGAGGCGGCGTCAGAGATTATCGCCACTTTCTTCTCGCCCTCGTTGAACTTCGACCTCTCGTAGTTGTTCTGCGCGCAACACGTAAAACAATGGACACGCCAAAGGCATAATTAGTTAAACCTCTTGGGATATTAGAGAGGAAAAATGAAAAATGGCGAAAACTATGATGACGTTTACAGCTCAACCGCACGAAGCAACGCAATCTAAGAAAAACAAGGACACGCCAAACGCATGAACAGTAGGGTGTTTGCGATTTCAAAACTCTGCTGGGTTGGAAAAAATGTAAAACTAGTATTGAAACCGACGAATATCATAGCCCATGGCCAACCAACCCACGAAACAATTAGGTTGGAAATTGAAAAAATGGTAGGAAAAAAAAAACTGACCTGATTTTTATCTGATTTTTCTTGGGTTGGGTTGGCCTTGGATTATGATTTTGACGGTTTCAATACTACTATTATATGTTTCCTACCCAACTCCTACCCAACCAAAGTTGGTACATCGCAAACACGCTATTTTTAACCCTCTTGGGATTCTATTAAAAAATAAATAAATACGTCAGCTATGAGTTCGACCGGTTGAGTGGTCGATGTTCAGCTTTGCAAGATGCGTGGTATGTCTTGGGAGTTCAGAGGGGGGAAATGACGAAGTGTAATGACGAATGCTACCGTAGGAGTGCAACCTAATGGGGAAACCCCGGCGGAGGCGGCATAAGAGATTATCACAAACCAAGTGCGCAATATGTTTTACTTGACAAAATAAATAAATAATGGTTTTCTCTTATTTCGTCCTGTGATCACAGCGCTCCGGTTTGTTTGTTTTTCATTCTGACTATTTTTAGGAGTGTGGTGTCGTTTTTCTCTAATTTTGTCGTTCGCCCTTGCCACTACTGTAGCTTATTTCCCTTTGCAGAACTTCGCCCTCTCGTAGTTGTTCTGCGCAGCACGCAAACACAAGGGCACGTCAAACGCACGAAAAGTCAAATGAACCCTGTTGAGGGTTTCAGAGGGGGACATTGACGAGATGCAACGCCGCATGCTACCGTAAGGGACGCGCGCCACGATAGAGGCAGCCCTTTTTGGCAGAAACGTATTCTGAATGACGGGGCTTCTTAACCCCAAAATCGTCGGAAATTTTTCGGGTTTTTTTTTGGCAATAACTTTTGTTGTATACCTAGGCCATGGGATTGTTCATCGGGTATATACTGTATATATATAGCACTTTTATTTTTTTTCCTCAAATGCAATTTATTTCTTCGAAATGTCAGTTTTGTTCAAAACCGGCGAATTGACTACCTATACGATACTGGGGGCCCCTACCGACGGATGGACATTTAGGATCGGAGAATGAGGGAGAGTGATGATCACGTCGGAGGCTACAAGCATCTCACGTTCATAGCCCTGCGAGTACAGCAAAGCGCACAAGCGGAACGACACCTCCCTTGCTGGTCGATTGGCCTGCAGTAGAAGCTAGTCTACCGCTGTGGTTTCTACTGCTGTGGTTTCTGAAAGTGCAACTCAATGGACAGACCCATGGCCTAGGTATAAAAAACATTAATATTGCAAAAAAAATAATGACATTACGACGATTTTTTTGGGTGAAGGAGCCCCGTCATTCAGAAACCGCTTAAGCCAAAAAGGGCTACCTCCATCGTAGCACGCGTCTTTTACGATCGTGCAGCAGACAGAGCCCCGCCAGCCACGCTCCTACCGTAAACCTTAACTTGACGGCTAGAGTATCCACCCACCAAAAAAATTAAGCTTAGTAGAACTCTACCCCCGTTTTCCGGGACAAATTACTTGGAAGTAGAGTAGGACATTTTTGGCAGTAGTACAAGGGTCAACAACGAAAACAAAGCTAGTTCGCAGGGCATCGCACAGGGTGCAGTTTGCTTTCGCAATACCGCAACAAAACGCGCTCCACCAACACACCGAATTTCCGGTTAGTCGCACGCCAGGTACGATCACCAAAATTCGATCAAAATCGACGAGCGTTGGGAATGCTGGACCCTCTGCGCGATAAAAATGAAGGCACGTACCGGGGGGGGGGAGAAGGGACGACACCTGTGACCACACGGCTTGTCCAGAAGCTGGAAAGTAAAAGAGAGATTAAAAAAAAGAAAAAAAGAAAAAAGAAAAAAAAGAAAAAAGAAAAAAGAGGGGGGTGTTCTGCATCCTACGGTAGCGGTGGGCGAGAGCCTGTGACGGCCGTACGACGCGTACTTCGATAGAGGTAGCACTTCTGGACAATTTTGTTTCTGAATGACGGGGCTCCTTAACCCAAAACCGTCGGAATGTCATTCATTTCTTGTTTTGCAATACGCATATTTTTTTGTTACCTATAGGCCATATGAGTTTGGTCATCGGGTTGCACTTTCAGTTTTTACTCAAAATCAGTTTTGGGTGTTTTGGGTGAGGTATAGAGCTCCTCAAGTGAGGAGCCTCACAAAGACAATGGTGCACCACCGATACCGCCGTAGCATGTGTCTTCAGCTGCTTACCTCGCTCAAAACCAGGGACGTGTGTTACCGATAGGGGGTATAATAGCACTTTTCGGCCAAACTGTTTCTGACCTTATATGTGGGCTCCTCGACTGAGGAACTACCCAATATCTCACCGAAAAAAACATTGCTTTGGGATTGTTCATCGGGTTGCACCTTCACTTCACAGTATCTCAAAAGTCACGTCGGTTTTCGGGTGTGAGTTATAGAGCTCCTCAAGCGAGGAGCCTCACAAAATGAGGGTGCACCATTACCCGTATGGCATATGCGTCTACGTGTTACTCATCACCCCACCCTTACCGAAGCACGCGTCTACGTGTGGCGCATGCAACGGCGGTATCGGAGCACCATTCTTTCTCCCGAGGCTCCTCACGTGAGGAGCTCTATACCTCTCCCAAAAAATGATTTGGGGAAAAACGAAAGGGCTAGGTACTCGATAAACAGTCCCATGGACTATAGGTATTCAACGAAAATTATCGCAATTTTTTTTTTGAAATTCCGACGATTTTGGGTTAAGGAACCCCGTCATTCAGAATACGACAGATATAGGATCTAGATTATCTAAGACGCAAGCTACTAACAGTACGGTAGAGGCGCACCATTTTTTTTCTGAGGCTCCTCACGTGAGGAGCTCTATACCTCTCCAAAAAACTGATTTGGGGAAAAACGAAAGGGCTACGTACCCGATAAACAATCCCATGGACTATATATAGGTATTCAACGAAAATTATCGCAAACAAAAATATTGAAATTCCGACGATTTTGGGTTAAGGAGCCCCGTCATTCACAAAACGTTTCAGCCAAAAAGTGCTTATATCGTTGCACGCGTCGTGTTAGTCACCACCCCACCATGCTAGTCATCCACATGCAAGAAAGCACGCACAAGGTGCCCAAGTCCATCTCACAAGTGGTTCTTAGGTTCTTAGCAGGATGCAGCTCACTCTTTTCATGCGACTCGTCGAACACCTCACGGCACTTCGCGCTTGGTGCACGCGATGTCTGCCTGGTCGGTGAAAAGCCGACGTGCTCCTTCCCGGCATTGTACGGATGCTAGGGTCTATGGTCATACGGGTACAGCTGTGCATGAAATGAGTACACCCCCCTCCCTCCACCACGCGTCTACGTATTACTCACCACCCCATGCGCCACGTTAACCAGCGTGGTGGACTTGGCGACACTGAACAGCTGGGTCATCTGTACCATGCCCCACAAGGCGGCGATGAACAGGACATACAGGACCTGCCACACCACAGCAGAGCAAAAGGTTTCGAGCAAAGGTTTGCGAGGCAAAACGTTCCAATGAGAAGCAGTCACAAACACGACGCCAGGCAGTAAAAAACGATGACAGACCGTTCAAAAACACACACACGGATGAAACAGAACCATCTTTCCTCGAGCCTTGTCGCCCGTGAACAGGATATACAGCACTTGCCATGCCACAGACCGAAGGCTAAGGTTTCGAGCAAAGTTTTTTTGGGGAAAAAGCTCCCACGAGAGGCAGCAAAACAAAACACACCAACACACCACGGAAACAGAACCATGTCTCCGCGAGCCTCTGGTCGCCCGACGTTTGGGGGAGAAACGCTCCGATGAGACGCAGCAAAGGTTAAGGTTACGAGCAAAGATTTGGGGGCGGAAAGTTCCCGTGAGCGGCAGGAAAAAAAAACTACACACACACAAGCGAGAAAGAAAACAGAACAATGTCTCCGCGAGCCTGGTTGCCAGTGGACAGGACATAGACCACTTGCCACGCCACAGCAGAGCACAGGTTTCGAGCAAAGGTTTCAGCAGAAAAAATTATGACGAGCCGCAAAAAAAGCTAACGTTTCGAGCAAAGGGTTTGCAGGCAAAAATGTCCCGGCGAGAGACAGTAAAACACACACACAAGAGAGAAAAAACAGCAGAAGTATCTCTCTCCGTGGGCCTGGTTGCGGACATACAGCACTTGCCACGCCACCGCAGAGCAAATATTTCGGGGCAAAGTTCTCCGATGAGAGTCAGCAAAAAACGACGAGAGGCAGTGAAAAAAAACACGCAAAGAGAAAACAGAACCATCTCTCCCGGAGACTGGTTATCCGTCTCCTTTCTGGCGTCTGCTGACAGACATCCTGGATATAGATCCGCCCCACGAACAAAACAAAGCACAAGGCGCCTAAACATAAAAGGTACCAGGTACCTGGTAGGAAGTATATAGGAATTACGGCCTTAGTACATGACATAAATCTGTGCTCAGATTGATTAAAGGCTGGACGTCTTCGTCTCACCCTGTTGACCCTGATACTAGCTAGCACTAAGGGGAGTCACCGACCTATATCCTTCATGAGGACATACATACACCCCCCGTAACACGCGCGATCGGAGTATCCCACACAGCTTTTAAAGAAGAATTTCGACGAAATCCTCGATCTCACTACTACGGAGGACCATATTAATCAAGACCCACGATGTACACAAAAACGCATATATTCGACTTTTTTTACTGACCATATTTAGTCCTCATTACTCCTCATTACTAGATTACTATGGCCCTCCGTAATAGCTGTAAAGTGTATTTTTACTTGTTAACAAAAATAATACAAACATCGCCGCAACAAAAATACGCAGGGGCGGGCGAGGCCAGGATGGATCTTTCAACATGCGGTTTTTAACTTTCCCGCGAAGAGTCGTGTAAATGTAATGCTTGCTGTACCCGTGTACGAGTTGACACCTGGTAGAGAGTTGACGATGGGAGCTTTTAAGCCCTGCGAGTACTCGATGTTGCAAAAAACACGACATGCTGCTGAAGGGGCGCCAGGAATCGCGCGTATTATTTGCTGCTGCTGTTGTTGTTGTTGTTTCAAACTACAGTCGTCGTCCCGTGTTAGTGCGGTACCCTTTAGCGCGGGGCCCCAGTGTAGTGCGGTGACAATCGCGTGTCACGACTTCGTCCTACAGAGTACTCCACCATCCCCGGATAGTGCGGGGTCCCACTATAGTGCGGGTATTGTCATCTGGCAAGGCACCGCACTAACTAGGGACCGCGGCTGTACCTCATCATCGCCAAAATCAACTCCGTGGTCACAGGATCGTGTAGGGGGTCAAGAGGGGATGGGTAGCGTTCCCCAACCGAATCAAATCGACTCGTCGGCGGCTTCGTCGCTGCTTTTTCTGCGTCACGCGAGCGGTGCATGATGGCGGCTTAGCTTTCAAATATACCAGTGGTATATTTTTATCAAAAGTGCAAATTCTAATACGTCAGCTTTGACGTTGTGGGTGTGGTTGATGAGAGACGAGCGATGCATCGGTTGCGCATTTTTATTTACCTGGTATTTATTTATTTGCTCATCCCATCTATTATCTTCGCACTTTTATTTCTCCTTCTCCCTCCCTACTATAGTCGTAACTCAGATCCGGGGCGACAAAGCAGGCTCTTCTTCCCCCCTCTCCACTACGGTACGCGCCTTCATTTTTATCGCGAGAAGAATTCAGTACTCTCTTCCCTCGTCGACTCGTGTCGAATTGTGCTTACCCACCCTATAAAGCGCTCTCGGCAGTTGGTGTCTCTAGAAATAAAAATCTCCATTCCGAGATTTGAACCCCTGACTCCAACCTTCTTAATAGTGGTATTCGAGGTTAACCACTAGACTACCGGGGCGACCGGTTGTTCCACGTGTTTCCACGCGAAGGACACTGTAAAAGTCCCCCCCCCCTCCGCCCGTCCCCTCACCGGTGATAAGACTACGTACATATAATTTTGTGT
>JAYJMJ010000431.1:2094271-2110300 GCA_036873875.1 Laminaria ephemera | reverse complement strand
GTGGTCGGGCCTTGATGCAGAGGAATTCGAGCTGCGCGGAGATTCCAGATGCGAAGGCTGCCATCATCAACATCATGCTCGTCGAGTAAAACTCTTCTACCACTTTCAGAAAAAATTAAGGATCGTTCGTGTATAAATTTGCACATAAAACGTTTCTTACATTTACGTACAAAGCGGTACCTGATACGATGACTGCTATCATACATGCGAGTTCGAGTAGATCAGAGCCTGCGACTTGATGCCCACGTATCACACAGGGGGGCAGCGAGGCAGCACTGTCGCCTGCCACCGATCCCAAGAGGCTGCTCACGCTCGTGCGTCCGTGTGTACCCTCCTACTCTGCACTTTGGGCCTGGTGCTGTGCAGTCGCACTCTCTGTACGAGCTCAGCAGCATTTTTTTCACAAAGCTATGCTGCTGTAGGAGTAGGTATGTACGAGTTTGTACGATCGATGTTTTTTTGTTGGTGACGTCGAACCTTTTCCCCCATTGCTGATTGGTTGATTTTCTGAAGAGATTTTTACCCAGAAAAACGACCCACCCATGGGACATGGGACATGGGACATGGGACACTTTTTTAATTTTTACCAAAACAAAGCATCGCAGATTGACTACTGCAGGTATTGAGGCCGCGCCGAATACTACAAAATACTAGTACCAGGTATCTGCTGTTCTTTTGCTTTCTGGTCTCCCCCTGTGTTTTCCGCATTCACGCAGCATCGCAGATTGGATTATTACCGAAGGTATTGAGGTCGCGCCGAATACCACCGACTATTAATACTAGTATTCCTGCAAATATCAGCCTGCCTTCCTTACTGCCCTGTTTCTCATCAAGTGTCCTGTACTGTATTGTATGTACTCACTCAGCGGTGATGGCGTCAGCCGTGATAAGAAGAGAGGGGAACCGCCCCCCTTGTCCCCGTGTCGAAGCTAGCGCCTCCGGCACCACTGCCGCCGACGCCGCCGCCGCGCTGAAGGAGGCCGACACGCCTCCCTGTCGCGCCCCCACCCTTAACCCCATCCCGCGACGGGAGTAGGAGGAGGGGGAGGAAGTAGGGGACCCCGCTCGGCGCAAGCATTGGGGGGAAGGGCGGGAGGGTTGGTGGGAGCGGCGGCGGCGGCGCAATCGGAAAATATGGAAGCACCGACGGCGCCTCGGCGGAGGAGGGGGCGCAAGGGGCGTTCGATTTACCGAGGCGTTTGTGTGACGCGGGAGGGGAAGTGGCGGGCGGTGATCTACAAGGAGCGGAAGCAGGTGGGCGAAAGGGGTTATGTGGTAGTGGTGTTCGTGTGGTTGTATGGTAGTGGTGGTGGTGCCCATTTGTTTCTGTTCGGAGATAGATCGTTTGTCTTGTTTTCGTTCCTCTTGTGTGACTCTTCCTCCTCCTCCCCCCGCCCCCCTTTTCCCCCTGTTCCTCCACCCCCCCCTCCGCTTCCGCTCCCTCTCCCCCACTCCCCCTCGTCCTTCTCTGTCCGCCATTTCGTCGTGCGCTTCGAATTGGACGCGGCCCGGCCCCTGCCTACGACGCTACGGGCGACGCTACGGGCGCTGCCACCGACACCATTGTATGCGTGCGACGGGATGAAATCGGTTTTAATTGTCGTTTTTTTCAACGATCGTTTTCGTTTTTTATCACGTGGTTGTCGTTTTTTAACGATCGATATCCTTTTTTTCACGGTCGGTTTTTCGTTTTTTAACGATCGCTTTTCGCTTTTTTAAACGATCACTTTTCGTTTTTTTTAACTATTGCTTTTCGTCTTTTTGACGATCGGTGTTACAATGATCGGCCCGTTTTAACGACCCATTTCGACGTTCATTTTTTTCGCCGACCGATCAATCTATGTATCGGTCAATGCACGAACACAAAACGATCGATCTATCCATCTATCGTTGAAAATACGATCACAAAACGATCGATCAATATATCGATCGAAATACGAAATCAAAACGATCTATCTACCTATCTATTGGTGAACATACGATCACAAAACGATCGATCTAACTACCGGCCATGAAATACGAAAACCAAAAAAGCTGTACTTGGGTGTTTACGAGTCCGAGCTGGAGGCGGCCAAGGCGCACGACCGCGCGGCCCGATTCCATTTTCCGGACAAGTCCATGACCAACTTCGCCACCGAAGCTGAGGCCGACCGCCTTATATCGGAACAGGAGGTGAGTCGGTATGTGATTTAGTGGTGGGATGCCGCCTTATATCAGAACATGAAGTCAGTCGGTGTGTTACTTAGTGGTTGGATACCGCCTTATATCGGACCAGGAGGTGAGTCGGTGTGTTAGTTTGTGATGGATGCTGCCTTATAACGGAACACGAGGCGGGTCGATATGCTAGTTAGTGGCGGATACCGCCTTATCTCGGAAAAGGAGGTGAGTCGACGTGTTGTTTAGTGGTGGATATCGCCTTACGGAGCAGGATGTTGTACCGTTCCACAGGGATTGGGATTCTGTAAAAATGTGATAAGACTAGGATCGGTAAAACTACGATCGGTACAAACGTTTAGCAGATATGTATGACACCTGGTATGTGTTTGACCGTCTTTATTCGTGACTGGAGGTGACATTCCGTTTCGCATAGATTATTATTATAATATATTTTTTTTTACCTCACTTTTACTTTCCAGCTTCTGGACAAGCCGTGGTCACAGGTGTCGTCCCTTCTCCCCCCCGGTACGCGCTTTCATTTTATCGCGCAGAGGGTTCAGCATTCCCAACGCTCGTCGATTTTCATCGAATTTGGCTAACTCACGCTTTCGCTCTTTCCGCGAGTCATTGTTTTGCACAAGAAAAAGTCCCTACGAGTACGAGTATGCACTCGGCGGGGCTCGAACCAGCGAAATCGACCTTGGTGGTTACGAGGTTAACCCACTAGACCGTCGGGGACGCCGACGATACTCGTTAATAGTGGGTCGGTACAAATGTGATCCGTAAAAGCTTCATAGTCTAATCCGTAACTTTGTTACCGGGTTTTTACGTGTTTGACCGCCTGT
Source organism: Laminaria ephemera (assembly GCA_036873875.1). Lineage (NCBI taxonomy): Eukaryota > Phaeophyceae > Laminariales > Laminariaceae > Laminaria > Laminaria ephemera. Next base: position 2,107,298 of record JAYJMJ010000431.1, on the reverse strand, counting down.
AAAATCGTGGCAGGAGGTGATATTTCGTGTCGTGGGGATCGATGGATCAGCCAGCTTCTTAACCCCTGCGGAGCGTCAGAGGGAGAACATGTCGAAAATTGTGACTATTGCATCGGCCACTCGAAGTAACCGGGGCCGTTTGGGTAGAAGGGGGGGGTGTCCGAACTGCAACACCGTGAGCTGTACGCCGTGCGCTCAGCATGGTGGTACTCTTATTTCTGCACGCTCTTGTGTAGTAGACGCTTCATGTTGCCGCACTCGTCTTTTTTTTCGGTCGCCACATATGGATCCCAAGAGGGTTATAACCCTTTCACACCTAGGACAGATCACGATCTAGATCATTTGGATCCTGTATCTGTCGCTGTGTTGTGTTGTGCAGGATCTGTGTAGTACAGATCCAACCCAGGCAACATTTTCTACATCATGCAGATCATACGGCTCCCGCCCAGTAACATGATCTGGGCCATGCAGATCATATAGATCAGGGATCTGTCTGCTCTGAGAGGCATAGATCATGAATGGGGTTCTGATCTGCCCGAGGTGGGAACCCTTTTCCAACTCCTAAAAATGTGCTATTACGAGGGAACATAGTAATGAGGACCAAATTTAGTTGGTAAAAACAGTGGAATATATAGATTTTTGTGTATGTCGTGGGTCCTGATTACTATGGTCCTCCGTAATAGTTTAATTCCAAGTGTGTTGTCCCCAACACGGGAGTATAGTGCAAAAATGGTTAACCGGCTGTTTCTTGCTCGTGGATCCGTTGTTCCTGCACAGGGCGAGAAGCGCCGGGTCCAGCTAGATGGTGGACCCCTCCGTCGATTGGAAAACTCGGTGGCCAAAACCTTTGCTAGCGGCGGCGGTAGTCTGGGAGGGGTTTTCCAACCCCTAAACTATCCTTGTCTAATTCCAAGTGTTTTGTCCCCATCACGGGAGTATAGTGCAAAAACGGTTAACCGGCTGCTTCTTGCTCGTGGACTCACATTCTTAACTGTACAGGACGAGAAGCGCCGGGTCCAGTTGGATGGTGGGCCCCTCCGTCGATTGGAAAACTCCGTGGCTGAAACCCTTGCAAGCGGAGGCGGTGGTGGTCTCGGGGGAGGGGGTGCGGGGAGTGGAGGTAGAATACGGCGTGGAGATAGCATGAGGGCTCAGTACACTAACCCTACGAGTATGCCGAATTGGCGACCGGCTGAGTATGACGGGGCTTCTCCGAGGTGCGTGGGGTGGTCGGTGGATTGGTGGGTTTGCGGGAGTGGGAGAGCGACTGGGTAGGGGGGGGGGGGTGGAAGTAGGATGGTGGGTGACAGGGCGAGTGGGGGGTGGAAGCGTGGGAAGTTGGGTGGGTGGGTGGGTAGGAGGGTGACAGGGAAAGGCGGTGGGTGAGTGGGTAGGAGGGTGGGAAGGAAAGGCAGTGGGTGGGAGGGAAAGGCGGTTGTCGAGTGGGTGGAATCGGAGGGTAGGTGGATGGGTGGGGGGAAGAGGAAGGAGTGGGTGGGTAAGTGGGTCGGTGGATGTTTAGATGAAGGATGGGTGGACGGGTGGGGAGGTAAGTGAGTGAGTGAGTGAGTGAGTGGGCGATGGGGGGGTGAGGGGGTGGAGGGACGGCTGGGCGGGTGGGTGAAAGTGGCGGGTTACAAGTGCTGGCTGATGCCGAGTGGAGAGGGGTGGGCGCCCAGTGTGTGGTAGATATTGTGGTTGGGTTTGTGTGCGAAAGAGATAAATGGAAGGGGGGAGGGGGGCGGGTTACCTCCTTTACAGCTGCAACATTGTTTCGGGGAAAACCACTTGGGTTCAGATTTGGACCGTTTTTGCAGTAGTTCAAGGAGGGTTTATGGAAGAGGAATCGTAGATGCGGGACGGGGGTTAGATGCTCGGGTAGATATGCGGGCGAGAGAAAGGTAAAGGGTTTGAGGGGAATTTGTTTGCGCGGTCCGAACGGTACTCTTTTTCGGGTGGTGGGGGTAGCGTGGGTCTTGTCGCTGTTGTACTTGTGTATTTTTTGCCAGGCTGATGGTGTTTGATTCGACGTGTTCGTTATCGGGTGTTAGTTTTTTTGCCGTCACGACTTTTCTGCTTGATCACTTTTTGCGCTACGTTTTCTGCTTTTTTTGTTTTTTTGTTTTGTCGCTGCCGCGCCTGCTGCCTCGGTCCCTTTTTTCAACGTCGTTTGTTTCTGTCATTGTTTGCTTCTCTGTTGCTGACTTTACGTTGTGAGTACCATGTATATCTGGCATGGAGCCCCGGCCATCGCTTAGAGTCGCCGCCGCTCTGCCCGCTTCCCTCCCTTCGTCCGCTAATATATACGGAAACTCCTTCCACCCGTGGCTTTGCGCTGTACACAGGCCAAGGTCCGAGGGGGGGGCGAGGCGTGCTTCAAGCGGGGAGGTGCCGCGCTCTCGCGCTATAGCCGGTCGCGGCGGCCGCGGGTCGGCCCGGATGGCGGCAGAAGACGCGTACGGTTCGTGGCACGGTAATGGGGATGATGAAAGCGAAGATTACGAAATGGAAGAAGACAGTAGATTTGTCGACGCTCGCCGGCGCGCCATGCTGGAGAGGGAGGTGGTAAGTTGGGGGAACGGGCTTAACACTGGACCCCCGGGTGATGGAGGTGGTGGTGGTGGAGGCGGTGGTGATGGGGGTGGGGGAAGGGGAGGAGGAACGGGGGGAGAAGGGTATGGTGGCGGTGACAGTGGGGGTGGAGATGAGGAGGAGGACTGGGAAGGAGGTTATGATCACAGTGGGTATGGAGGTGGGAGGGGTGGTGGTGGTGGTGGTGGTGGTGGTGGTGACGGCGGCGGTGGTGGTGGTGGTGGCCGTGGTAGTGGATTTAGGCGGGGAGACCGGTGGCCGGACGCGGCGTGCTCGGCGGGGAAGGAGGATGATCAACAAGCTGGCAGTGGCGGTGGGGGCGGTGGCAGGGGTTACGGCCGGGCGTGGGATGGCGGCAACGGTGGCGGCGGTAGTGAGGGCGACGGAGGCGATGGTTACGACCAATACGAGAGGTACGACGGATACGCGAGGGGGAGGGGCCCGGGTACTTGGCCGCGCTACGGAGAGGAAGGGGAAGACGGGTGGGAGGAAGACGAAGAGCCCGGCAACGGGCGCTGGACACAACAGCAACGGGGAGGAGGAGGGGGGCAGGATGCGGGCCGTGGGCGCGGGGACGGCGGCGGCGGCGGTGCAGCGTGGAGAGGGCAAGGGCGCGACTACGATGCCCCTTTTAGAGGTGGAGGCGGCGGTGGGGGTGGCGATGACATGGACGAGGACGAGGACATGGGCGACTTTCACGACGTCCGGCCGTCGTTCGCGCAGAAGAGTCGCGGCCCCAGGGGGCCGCGCCAGCCGCAGTCGCTGAGGGGTGGAGGGAGGTTGCCGCCCGAGGGGCGGTCGGATGAGGAGGAGCCCTCCGATGAGGTCGCCGCGGCCGCGACAGGGTTTGCTCTCGCGCACCAGCAGCGCAACTTCCGCGGCGAGGACGGTAACGAGGGTAGGTACTCAAAGCACAATGATGGCTTGAGGCGTGGGTGGGGCGGCGGTAGCTACGACGACGGGGAAGAGAGGGGGTTGGGGAGACCCCGCAGTGGGAGCGCCACCGTCGGAGCCGGGGCTGTGAGCCACCTGGGTCCCCCCCCGACTGGCGGCAGGCGGCACCCTGACCATGGCGACGCGGGCGGTGACTCCGCCGCAACGTGGGCGGAGCGCAACTGGCCGGAGCGCGGCACCGTCGCCGACGCGGCTACCCTTGTGGCCACCGCGATCGGGGGGGGTGGCCGGGGGGGTTCTAGGGCCGGGCGGGCCGAGCGCTTCCCATCAGCTGAATACGACCACGACAACGACTACAACGCTCCTCGTCGCTTTTCTCGCTCTCCTATCGGCTCGGATAACGGTGGCGGTAGCGGTGGCAGCAGCGGTGGTGGCGGCGGTGCCTCGGCTGGGGTGGGCTCTGGGGGTCGCAGGGGTTTCCCAGGAGGTGGCGGTTTCGGGAAGGGTCTGTCGCCCCCTTCCCGCGAGGATTGCGCAGACGTGGCGGCGCTCTGGGCCGGCGGGAGCCACGTTCGAGCGAAAACAGACGGGTCTCGGGAGGCGGCGGTAGCTGCGGTAGCAGCAGTAGCGGAGGCGGCGGCGGTGGTGGAGGCGGCGGATTCGGAGAAGAGAGCAAAGAGTAATAGTGGAGGCGACAAGGATACGGTTATTGCATCGCGCGGTGGTGGTGGTGGTGGTGGCACGGAAAGCTTGGATGGTGCCCAAACGATGCTGCCGGCTGCGAAGCGGCGGCGTCAGTCGCTAGCTGGCGGCGAAGGGCCTGAGTCGCCGACATACGACTTTTATCGCTCCCCTGTTTCTGGGGCGGTGGGGGCGGTGGCGTCGAAGTCGCGGACGGCTTTGCCCAACGGCGATGGCGGCAACAACAACGGAGAGAAGGGTACAAGTGCTGGTACGGCGACGGCGATGGAGGTGGTGGCGGATGCGGTGGTGGGTTCTGGTGTTTCTTCCCCGCAACCAGAAGGGGGCAACCGCGTTGACGGCGAGTCGGTCGGCCACCCTGTTGTAGACGTTGGCGGCAGCGGCATCGGCGGTGGCGGTGGAGGAAGAAGCGGTGGGGTGGGTCAGGTTAAGCGCGACCCTCCTGCCACTCCTGCTCCAGCTGCTGCTCCTGCGCCTGTTGCTGCTGTTGCTGCTGCTGCTGCTGCTGCTGCTGGTGGTGCTGCTGCTGCTTCTTCCCCTGCTGCTGCTGCTGTTCCTACTTGTGCTGCTGCTGCTGCTGCTGCTGCTGCTGCTGCTGCTGCTCCCGTAAGCTCTGACGACGCTAAAAACGCAGGAGCTGCCTCTTTGTCCTCCGCTTGGGGCGACAGAAAGACGGAGGCGGTTGAGCCGCCCTCCTCTTCTCCCTCCACCGCTGCCGCTGCCCCCGCTTTTAGCGGTGGTGGCGCCGCGGGTGGGGGTATCGGCGGTGCTGGCGGCAGCGGGACCTCGGCGGTGGGTCTAGGGGTATCGGGCGGCGGTAGCGGTAGGCCAGACATCCGGGGGGTTAAAGACCGGAGGGGGGACTCGCCGGCTCTGCCTCGGCCTGTGCCGCGAGACGTGAAAGGAGACGGTGTTAGCGTTGGTGGTGGTGGTGGTGGTGATGGCGGTGATGGAGTTGGAGGTGGTAGTGGTGGTGGTGGAGGCGGGGGTGGGGGTGGAAATGACGCGGGGTACCATGAGGCTGCCGCCGCCATCGCGTCCCTTAGTAGAGCCACGGTTCCGGAAGGGGTGCAGATTGGCGGTGGCGCGATTGTCAAGAAGGTTTCGGAGGAAGAGGCAGTAGCGGTGGCGGGATCGAAGCCGGTGGCAGCGGTAGCGGCACCGATTGCACCAGTGGCATCGACGGCAGTAGCACCGGCGGCAGTGGCGCCGGCGGTGGCATCGGCGACGCCGGGGAATGTTTAGGGTAGCCATGTTTGTTTTTTGCTTGTTTTTGCGTTTTTTTGGGGGGGAGGGGGTTTAGATGCACGAGTCGGAGCGCTATTCATAGGAAATCTTGGTGCGCGGTGGGGTGGGGTGGGGTGGGGTGGGGTGGGGCGAGGTGGGGTGCGGCGAGGTGGGGCGGCCTCTCCCACGATGAGCGCATGGACGAAGCAGTCGATAAGATTTGTTTTTTGGGCGTGATATTAGCGGGGCCTCTCCCGCGATGAGCGCATTTGTACGAGGCAATCGATAAGATTTTTGTTTTTTTAGCATGATATGAGAGGGACAGAGGAGCTGGCGCAGCGAGTGGGCGCACGCCTACAAGCATGCTACGAAACTGCGGTTTGATCGCTTTTTTTACCCCTTGACTGACCGCCCCCTAAACTACAACTAATATATAATGTGCCAGCCGAAAACACCGGCACTATAGCGGCAACAGGCACTACTCCGCTTGCTGCCACTACTGTTTGTTCCCATGTGCCAAGCGATTTCACAGGTACTATAGTGGGCAGCCGGCACTACTCAACCGGCACTATAGAGGGACCACTACTGTACTGCTACATTTTGGCCAAAAGAGGCCTTGACGCCCAAAAATACCGGTCTAGCATATTTGCCTACAAGGCGCGAGGACGATGACGGCGCTTTTGCTTCGTCGCGGTTGCGAAGACGGAGCGTGATCTGGCGACTAACATGAATGGGAGGGCCAGGGACCAGCAGTAGACGAGGGTAGGAGTGGGTGGGAACGGTGTAGGGTGCGCGCTGAAAGGTGGTGACTGGGTTGTAGGTTAGCGTGGTGATGGTGGTTACGGGCCAGGGATGGCGACTTTTTGCGTCTTTATCTGTGGGATTTTCGTGCCCCTGACCCCCCCCCCTTTTTCTTCCGCCTCCTTACTTTTGTCTGACATTTACTTAATTGTTGCTATTGTTGCTGATGTAGTTGCTTTTTTTGCTGTTGCTTTTGTTGAGCGATGTCGTCGACGTCTAGCTCTGGCGGAAAGAGTTTGTCGTGCCGATGGCTGGCTGCTCACTGACTGAATGATGGTTGGCTAGCCTTAGACAACAGTGACAATCGTAGCAGCGGCAGTAGCAGCAATAGCGCGCCCGCGTTCGTTTTTGTGCTGCGTAGAGGCGGGGAAGCGGAGAGAGGGAGGTAGCGCCCGCAAACCGAACAAATCGAAAAATAAGTGTGTTGTCGTCATGCCCACGAACGAAAGATGGCGTATCTAAATGTGTTGTTGCTGTCGTCATGCCCAAGAGCGAGAGATGACGCAACTGGGTCACCACGCAAGCAAGCAAAGAAAGGCCGTACGGACCGCTGTTTGATTGTACGAAATAGCTGCAGAACTTGTATGCGTAGGTTTAGGTTAGGTTTTAAGCGTGTGCGAATAATATATATGAAGAGCAGGTGTGAAACCAAAGCGAGGTGATGGTTCGGTTTCTCGAAAAATGAAGAACGAATATGGAGAGTGTCAGAGGAAGGGCAGGGTTGGGTTAGCTTCTTAGGGGTGGGTGGATGGGGGCGAGGGATGGGTAGGGGAGAGGGTGCGCCCGTGGCCGTCCACTTTTTTTTGTGAGTTTAGGAGAGAGGGAGCGCGTGCGAGTTGTTGTTGCTGTTTACCCATCCCACCTCTCGTCCTTTCATTTAGTCCTGCTTTATCACGTTTCGTTCTGTTTTGTTTCGTTACGTTTCGTTGCGTTTCGTTACATTACTTTTCGTTTCTACACGTTTCGTTATGTTACGTTTCTTTTCGTTTCGTTGCGTTACTTTTCGTTACGTTTCGTTATGCCGGTTCGGTTTCAGGTCGGTTACGTTTCGCCCCGACACGTTCGTTTCGTTCAGTGTCGGTGCGTTTCCTTTCGTTTCGTTCCTGTTTTTTTTTGCCTGCCGGTGTCTTGTCATTCAAGGACTCGCCTTTCCTTTGATCGGCGATGATTTAAGCCTTTTTGAGATTGGCCGCTGCTGCTCTGCTGCTGCTGCTGCTGCTGCTGCTGTTGTTTTGCTGCTGCTACTGTTGCCGCTGCCACTTGCTTTTGTTGCTGCTGCGTGCTGCTGCTGCGGTGGCTAGCATTGTCTCTTTTGTAAGCGAAGATTAAAATTGGTGGGGAAATGCATGGATTGATTGATGGATATGGATAGATAGATGGATGGATGGATATATGAATGAATGAACGAATGGTTTTGGAGGATGTACCGTGAGCAGAAGATAGAAAATTGACTTGACACTCTAGGCTTACCTATTGTTGTGCGCTGCTTTTAAGTTTTTCACTAATTGTAGGTGTTATGAGATGGAACCTCAAGTGGCGGCAGTTGTGCATTTGAAGTGTGTCTACAGCAAGCAGTTACAGTAGTTGTAGCATCGTGCAGGGGCGGGTCTCTTGTGGGATATGATATGGTGATGCATTCCACGTGTTTCTACGGCAAACAGTATTGTATCATGCAGAGGGCTGGTCTCTTTTTGTGGGATAGAGGAAGGATAATAATCTTGCTTTCCCGGCGGTTTAACCCTTATTACTTACCAGGTATTACAGAGACATGGAAGGCGGGATATACTGTATTGGCGAGGGGGTGGCTGACGAAACCATTAGCGATGATGGTGATGGTGGAATGGTTGGGTGATGACGGTGTGGTATTTTTGTTAATGTTTCCTCAACCACGATGATGGCTTTTTTGGTTGTCCTTTCCTTCATGGTAAGATACCTGTCTACAATACCCGAACCAAAACACATTTCCGGTGTTATATACAGCAGTTGAAGTAGTACTTCGTGTGCTGCTTATGTACGGAGTACTATGCCGCTATAACTACCAGTACTACGTACGCGCTTCGAAACAAGGGAAGATCATGTGCGGCGATATTTTTTATTTCGTCGCGAGTAGTACTATTAATACTTACTTCTACAATTTATACGATTTGCCTGAAGCAGCAGTAGTAGTAGGAAGTGGTGGTGGTGGTAGTAGTATCAGTAGTAGTAGGCTCGTCTGAGTTTATTTTTGCTTTTTTTGCGACATAGACTACATGCTGTGCTCACATCAGTGCGTAATTATTATTAGTGCAGATTCGAGTGCATGGCTGTTACTCGCTCGAACGATCGTTTTGCGTACTACTATTATTATAGTACGGGCCCATGGCCGACGCCGTGGCTTACGTACGTATCTATCTGCGTGTACAGTGTGTACGTACTACCTGTACCGTACAAAGCAGTAGTTTTGCATTGGGTGATTGATTGGTTGGTGATTGATTAGTGGGTTGTTTGGTTGATCGAATGGTCTATTGGGGTCTTCTGGTTGATTGATTGATTGATTGGTTGCTATTATAGATCGATTGGTCGGTTGATTGATTAATATTTTTTAGATTGATTGGTTGATTGATTGACGGCTTGATTGATTGATTGATCGGTGTGCTAGATAGATGGTGACCATGGATGGGTCATTCGATTGATTGGTTGGTTGGTTGGTTAGGGTTAGACTAATCGGTTTGTTTTGGTAATTGTTGGTTGATGCTGATGATTCGTTTGGCATCATCGTATAAGAAGGGATGGATGCATATTTTTTTCGCCCTACGACAAGAATAAGAAAAAGAGAGATGAGTGACAAGGTAAATATCTATAAAAATGACCAGGCACATGTAGTAGCAAGCGGCGAAGTTTCTACTGTTGTTGTACTGCAGCAGCAGTACCGGACACCGCTTAGAATACGAGCACTAAGAAAGCCGGGCTGAGATTTGGAGGAATACAAGAAGTTCAGGAGCCGTTACACTGAAAGTTCGTTTCTTCGTTTCGTTCCAGCGGTTTGTTTTTGATATTCCCTCCTTGTTGTCCTGCTTCTTGCAATGTTCGACCTCTACTTCTTTCGTCGACCGCCACATTTCGTTTCGACTACGAAAAACAGCTCTCTAAAGGACCAGCATGGTGACTGAACCAGTCGGCGTGCACTAGGAATCATTGTAGAACGTACCCTTTCCTAAATAAAAGTTCAGTCTGAGCCAGCGCTCTTTCCTGTTTCTATATAGGTGCCTGTACGTACCGTATTGGAGCAGAGAAAGGTCTCGTCGTTTTTTATCGACAAACGAGCGAGCCTGGAGGGTCGAACGAGGTCTTGAAGGTCTCTTCTTCCTCCTCCCGGCAAAGTGTCGTCGCCACCAGACTGGCGCCAGAGCCATGCTACCAACGGAACGGTAGAGGGGGCAATTTTCGGTGAGGGCTTTTCTGAACAACACCGCCCCTCAACAACAACTACTGAGGAACTGCCCGATAAACTTGCAATCCCATTATTAATATTTGTACAAGTAGTACTTGTATTTCAGCGCCTTTAAAAGACATTTTATTATTAGTTTCCCTGGATGTTCACGTTTGATTTTGGATGGTCTCGTACAAGTGATAATATATACGTTTTAACGTTTGTTTTCTGTAATGATGGCGAATCGGACAAACACACATTCGTATTTTCCGAAATAGAGACCCCAGGTCAACACCTCCTAAGAGTTTTTTTTTTAATGATATACCCAGCCAGTGGGATTTTTCATCGTCGGGTGTCACGTACAACGAACGGTGTTCTCAAAAACAATTTTTGTGTGAGATTTGTCCAATCAAGTACCTGAACCTATCCTCTCCTCTCTCTCTCTTTGTCCAACCAAGCACCTGAACCTCTCCTCTCCTCTCTCTCTCTTTATATTTAATTTATTTTTTTCCTGCTTTTTCCATTTTCTGTTTTCCCTTTTTTTCTTGTTTTTTTTTTTCTTTCCTTCCTGCAAATTGCCTGAATTGCCGGCTTGTTGTGTACCAGGTACTTGTGAAAATTTGAGCTCCTCACGACGAACGGGACCCAAGAAAAGTTAGGTACCCTCTCTACCGTAGCATGGTTCACCAGCAGCGATGAACGCGTTTTCCACAATGGGCTCGTTTGCCCAATGCACAGTTGGTCGTTGTAAGCAGGCGTGAATCTTGCATACCAGGTATCATATCTGGTCTGATTTTTTTCAGTACCAGCAGCAGCAGCAGCAGTATGGAGCATGGACCCACGAGCTAGAAACAACCCAGCGAGAAACAATGGAAATAGATACGTACTTGGTTTCAGTATATAAAAGGGTGTCCCGATTTTAATGTCTTTGGTGCTATACACCTGCCCGACAAGATATTATCCTGGCGTGCTGGATTGCCTGGCGTGCTGAAACGCCAGAAACGTCATAAATAATGCCTCCGTTGTATTTACCGGTCGGTCGGTGCGGCCAGGAGAATAACCCGAGTCGTCCAAGGCGAACGAGCGTTAGTTGATACCTGGTAGCTGGTATGAGGCAAGAAAGCGCCATCACATCGTCACGAGTACGTGCAGCGTACAGCAAGGCCAGGGCCTACGTACCAATACCTTTCTCTACAGCCTACAGCCCTGCCGTTCTCTGATGACTTAACTAAAGAAATACCAGGTACCTGGCACCCGGTACCAGAGGTACTGGCTGCCTCAAACTAACTGCTGTGTAACGCTCAGACTGCGCCTTGTACCCGGCACCCCAGCAGCACACCATTATTATTGTTGATTATAATGAGCACCACAGGTTTCAGGCCTCCTGGAGTAGATTCCCTAGAACGTGCTCTGCCTCTGCCAAACCCAGCAGCAACAGCTACCAGTCAGCTACTGCACTGCTGTACGTGTGTAAGGTATCATACAGCGATGAAAAGACCAACACGGACCGTTTTTTTGTTTTTCACACCTAATAATAATACCGCAACAATGAAACATGAAACTGGCTGCCTCAAACTAAAACGCTCATATTGCACCCTGTACATCATGATCGACCACAGGATCCAGGCACCCTGGAGTAGATTCCCTCGACATCCTCCTTGTCTAGAACACACAACACGCCGCAGCCGGTACGAGTTACCAGGGTATGTGCGGGACGAAAGGTGTCACCAGGATCCAGGATCCAAACCTATGACAAAGAACACCATTGTCATAGATCCAAAACCGTTTTTCAGTTTTTTTTCGGTTTGCAGACAAAACCCGAGGCTTTTGCGACAAGGGGTGCGGGTTTTTCTGGCGACACGTGCATTTTAGGTTCAAAAACACAAAAAAAGAACAAGGCAAGGCAGCACGCTGCACAAGGGATACAACTATTAATAGCATCTGTAGGACAGCAGTGGTAGAGGCTGATTGTCGTCACTGCTAGTCATGCTCTGGCCTCAAGCAACAGGGGCCTTCCTGGCCGAGGATGAAAGGGCGGACGACGAGGCCCTCCGTCAAGAGACTGGGAGCAAGTGCCCGAATTTTAATGTTGAAGACCCTGCTCGACGCATTTGGATTTTCACCACAGCAAGGTGATTGATGTTGGTGTTGGTGGTGGTGGTGGTGATTGTAGTGATTGCGGAGGGGGTGCAGCAGGACGGTGGGGGTGCACTTGGGAGTGTCCTTTGCTCTAGAGTATCACGGCGCTAGGAGTTGTTTGGTATTGGCTGCACTGCTGCTGGCTGTTGCTGCAGCTGTGAGATACCTGACAGCTGGTAAGTATGACTTCTTGCTGTGCTTCGTATTCGTATACCACGGGTATATATTTTCTAGTCGTAGACTCGTAGAGTGGACTCGTATCGTAGTGCAACGGTAACACGGTAACTGCTGCCTACCTGGTAAAGCGTTTGGTTACGTTTACAGCAGTGTGATACAAGCAGTACGTAGTTTGAGTAATAGTGCGTCCCAGGATACCTGCAGGGTACCTGAGTAGTGCTGTAGGCTGTACATGCGAGCACGCGCCCGCGCTGAGCTGCAAGCATAGTGTGGGCGGAACTACAGCAGCCGGCATCTGTATTTATTTGTTGTTTGTGCTGATGTTTCCCGAAATAAATCGACCCCCGTGCTAAGCCCTGGCCGCTACAAAGCACGCCGCGGCTTGCGGAGTAAGGCACGCTAAGCCAGACTTCAAGGCAGAATGTTGGTAGTCAGGCACGATGTACCATACCAGGTACCAGGTACCAGGTATAAGACAAGCCGCAAGTGCCTTTTTCTTGTCATTACTTGAATATGGCAAACGGCATACAAAATGCCTTACACTTACTTGCCTTATTGCCTTAGGTGGCCCCGAACCCCGGTTTTAGGGAGTTCGTATGCGTAACGGCGTTACTTTGGTGCAGAAAATTGAAAATTGCATGTAAGGGAACGCCGTCCAGTTTCTTCGTGGGTCATGTTGAAGGGTTATTGTGTTGAAACAAGAAGTGGGGAGAAGGGGGACGACTGTTTTTTGTGGTGACGGCCTGTGATACGAGCGTATTATAGACTCCATATACACAAATAGTTTGGTTTTTGTGGAGCGCCAGAAAATTGCTCGTATCATATACTACACTACCGGCCCTTCCAGAAGAATGAGCCCCACAAGGATCTCTTTGGGCGGTATTTCTCATGTGACTTGAGATAGAAGCTGAGCTACTTCAGACAGTCTGCTACGAAACAGGAGAGGCAAGCACCCTCAGGCGTCGTCAGCCGAATATATATAGAAGGCCGGCAAATGGTTTCGATGGGCCGAGGAGGGGGTGGAGGTATTCATGCGGAAATGGCATGACGCGGAGAGATGCAGAGCTGCAGAGCGACACGCCAAGG
>JAYJMJ010000431.1:2064802-2075475 GCA_036873875.1 Laminaria ephemera | reverse complement strand
TGCGCGATAAAAATGAAGGCACGTACCGGGGGGGGAGAAGGGACGACACCTGTGACCACGGCTTGTCCAGAAGCTGGTTAGTAAAAGTGAGATTAAAAAATATATATACTATATATATATATATATATGCCTTGCTTCAGGTGCTAGGGTCGCCGGGCGAGCTGTCGGAAGTGAGCTCCATTTTCTATGACGAAAACCTCACGCTTTTCGACAGTTTGTTGGATTAACATGTCCTGCACTGTATCAGGTTGACTATGCCATTATTGATTTTCTTTGTTTGCCTTCCGTCAATGTGCAGCGTGAGTCCCAAAAATGACTACGAAAACGAAAATTATTATGCCATTATTAAAATTTACTAGGGTGTTTGCGATTTCGAACCTCTGTTGGGTTGGAAAAAATGTAAACATAATGTTGAAACCGATGAATGTAACCCAAGGCCAACCAACCCACACGAGAAAATTAGGTTGGAAAATAAAAAAAATGGTACGTAGGAAAACGTATTTCTCACTAAATGTTTAGCTGATTTTTCGTGGGTTGGGTTGGCCTTGGATTGTGAAGTTTGACGGTTTCAATACTCGTACTATTATTATTTTGTTTCCCTACCCAACTCCTGCCCAACCAAAGTTGGTAGTTCGTAACCACCCTACTAACTCTCTAACTGTCCCTTCCTTTGCTCCAGGTGCTGGAATCGTCGGGTGTGCTAGCGGCAGTCGGCTCTTTTTTCTACGACAAGAACCTCACGCTCATCGACAGCTTGTTGGACGAAGACGTGAGTGCTACATTTTTCGCTAACCGACGCCACCCGTGGCCTGCGGTAACGTGTTCGTTCATCTCGCAGGGGCACGGTTACACCTGTGGCAGCCGCCGACTGACGGGTTTGTGGCTCTATTTGTGCATTTTTTTAATCGAAATTCTAAGCTGCGGTAACGGTGCCCCATTTTTTTTCTGAGGCTCTCCTCACTTGAGGAGCTTCATACCTCACCCAAAAACTTATTTTGAGTATGACTGGTGGTACGGTAAAGGTGCACCATTTACATGGTACGGTAAAGGTGCACCATTTACATGGTGCGGTAAAGGTGCACCATTTACATGGCACGGTAAAGGTGCACCATTTACATGGTACGGTAAAGATGCACCATTTACATGGTATGGTAAAGGTGCACCATTTACATGGTACGGTAAGGTGCACCATTTCTTCTCTTGAGGCTCCTCACTTGAGGAGCTTCATACCTCACCCAAAAACTTATTTCGAGTAAAAATGAAAGCGCAACCCGATGACCAAACCCATGGCCTAGGTATAAAAAATATTTCATATTGCGAAACCAGAACGACATTCTGACGATTTTGGGTTAAGGAGCCCCATAATTCAGAGACAAAATTCCCAAAAAATGCTACCTCTATCTATCGTGGCACGCGTTCCGACTGACGAGTTTGTGGCTCGATTTGTGTATTTTTATTGCCGAAATTCTAAGCCAGCTAGTTGGCATACTTCGCCACCCAACTGATATTTAGCCGCCAAGTTCAACCGTCTCATTAACTCACGGCACATGCAGCGGTAAACAAAGGTGCACCATTTGTTTTCTGAGTCACACTCACTTGAGGAGCTGTATACCTCAACCCCAAAAACGTAGTTTTGAGTAAAAACTGAAAGTGCAGCCCGATGACCAAAAAGCCATGGCCTAGGTGTACAAAATATTCATGTTGCAAAACCAGAAATGACGTTCCGACGAATTTGGGTTAAGGAGCCCCGTCATTCAGTTAAATAAACGCTGTAAAAGTGCTATTTCTACCATAGCACGTCTCACGGCCCCACCCACAGGGGTTAACCTCTTTTAAGAATATCTTTCCGGTATGTGGACAGACCAGGATAAGTTGTAGGGTTGGAATAGGGTTGGTTAACCGCTACTAAACTACTATCATCACGCTTACTACGATAGAGGTAGCATTTTGGGGGAATTTTGTTTCTGAATGCTGGGGCTCCTTAACCCCAAAATCGTCAGAATGTCATTGTTGTTTTGCAACATGAAATGTTTTTTGTACCTATTCTGGAGGACCATAGTAATCAGGACCCACGACATACACTAAAACCTATATATTCCACCGTTTTTACTGACCATATTTGGTTCTGATTACTACGTTCCTCCGTAATAGCCCATGGGTTTGGTCATCGGGTTGCGCTTTCGGTTTACTCAAAATAAGATTTTGGGTGAGGTATGAAGCGCTCCCCAAGTGAGATGCCTCAGAAAAAAAATGGTGGCCCTTTACCGTATAGCATGTGTCTAACTAACTACTGCTACCTATTTCTCGCTGTAACTGACGCCATCCACGGCCTGCGTTAAACATGTTCATTTCCCTCTTGACTCCTCAAAGGGGATAGTTAATCGCGTTAACCCTCTTAGCACCCACTCGGAAACCGCAAAAAAAAAGAATCAACTACAACCATGTCGAAAAGAGCCCGGACATCTTTGGGCCCACCACAGCAGGCAGTCAATCACTTTTCAAAGCTCTGGCGTGGCAAACGGGGCATTCAAAGTCCACTCAAAGAGCATGCCTCTAAAACCAGGGAATACCGCATAGATTTGGGCCGATTTCATGGGCCCTATAGTGTTCTCGTGCTAAGAGGGTTAACGTGTGTTTGCTGTTTATTTTTGGCAAACTGACGCCACCCCTGGCCTGCGGAAGCTTTTACCGCCTCCCTCGAAACCGGAAAATAATGAACATCTTGATTTTTTTTTTTCTTTTCTCGTCCGTTCGTCCTGCAGGAGCACGTTTACTCCTCTATCCCGGGGTACTCCGAGAAGGAGACAGACAACATATTCTCCGAGCTTCTTCATGTGCTGTGCACTCCGATGACCATCGGCACCCACTACGAGGGGACCAGCACGAACGACATTACGTTTTGGGTCCTGCATCCCACATTCGACAGGTATGTAGGTCTTGTGTCGTTCGAATGTGGAAATTAATTGACTTTGTAAAAAAAATGATAAAATGATATTCCAAGGGCATATGGCGAAACAAACAACTATTAATATTAATACCAGGTAATGGATTATTATCTTTTTTTTTCTTCTTTTTTTTGTATCCTCCGGCGGGTGGGGAAACATAAAGCTTAAGTTCACCACACTTCCACGTATTTTCATACTTGTCGTGTATCCATATAACTCAAATTTAAATACATTCGCAATCCAGCGTTAGCTGGCGTACCCTTCAGTCCCCGTGGCAACGGCAGCGCGAACTGCTCATTTATTATTATTATTATTATCATTAGTTCTTTTGCCATCTAGTGTTTAGGTCTTGTATTGTATCCTCCGAATGCGGAGATCAATTGATTTTTGTAAAAAAACAAACGAGATCCCACGGGTATTGCGAACCAAACAATTAAAATGACTATTATCATTATTCCATTTACCATCTGGTATTTTGGTCTTTGTGTCCTTCGAATGCGGAGATCAATTGATTTTTGTAAAAAAACAAGTGAGATCCCACGGCTATGGCGAACCAAACAACTAATTGATTATTATCATTATTCCTTTTTGACATATGGTATTTAGGTCTTGTGTCCTTCGAATGCGGAGATCAATTGATTTTTGTAAAACAAGAAGTGAGATCCCACGGGTATTGCGAAACAACTACTGTAACTGATTATTATCATCATTCCATTTTACAATAGCGCTTGTTCCAATCATACTATCAAAACATACGAAGGAAACCCAGAATCCAACGACTTTAGACAAGGAAGATGTTACCAATCCGACCTGAACACCTGACGAAAAAGAGACCAACCAATTGATCCCCCCCCTTCTATCGTCTCCTAAAAAGAGGTCTCCTTACCGGTCATGCACCGCCAAACATACCAGATATAGTACCAAAAATATCACGCTTTACAAAAGTTTTTAGGCTGGTTTTTAAGTTTTTGAGTGTTCTCTTTTTCACAGATCACAAGGAGGCGTAGACCCAACCCAACCCTAACCCTAACCCTAAACGTAACCCTATCCCTAACCCCGACCCTAAACCTAAACCTAACCTTAAACCTAACCCTAACCCTAGCACTAAGCCTAAACCTAACCCTAACCCTAAATCCAGGCCAAGAGTACGACCCTTCACGCCCTTTGCGCGGCGAACCCGCGCGATTTTGATAATAATCTGTTTTTTTTTTGCGGATCACGTTAAAAGTCGTACTATTTTTTGGTACTCCATCTGGTGTACATGGGGGTTTGAGAACGGGGTAAAGTCTAAGTGTCCTAAAAACTAAAAACACTACAATCATACGACTTTGAAGATGTGTATTTGAACGCGTCATAATTCATTTTTACCCCTTTGGGCGTTGAAGGGGAAAATTGCCGAAAAACAACTTACAGAGGAACGTAGTAATGAGGACCAAAGATGGTTAGTAAAAACCGTGGAATATATAGGTTTTTGTGTATGTCGTGGGTCCTGATTACTATGGTCTTCTGTAATAGAGGGTGTTTGCGATTTCCAAACTCTTTTGGGTTGTTGGGAAAAATGTAAAAATAGTATTGAAACCGACGAAATTCGTAGCCCCAGGCCAACCAACCCACGAAGAAAATAAGTGAGAAATTAAAAAAATGGCGTAAAAAAGAAAAAAACTAACCTGCCTTTTGGCTCGTTTTTCGTGGGTTGGGTTGGCCATGGATTGTGATTTCGACGGTTTCAATACTCTTACTATATGTTTCCTACCCAACTCCTACCCAACCAAAGTTGGTACATGGCAAACACGCTTATACTGGTCGCCAGGGTGGTCTAGTGGTTAACCTCGAATACTACTAAGGTTGGAGTCAGGGTTTCAAATCTCGGTATGGAATCTTTTATTTCTAGAGACACCAACTGCCGAGAGCGCTTTATAGCGTAGGTTAGCACAATTCGACACGAGTCGACGAGGGAAGAAAGGGCTGAATTCTTCTCGAGATAAATATTGAAGCGCATACCGTAGTGGGGAGGGAAGAGCCTGCTTAGTGACCCCGGATCGTAGTGGGTAGGGGGGAGAAGAGCCTGCTTAGTGACCCCGGATCTACGACTAGGAGGGAGATGGAGAACGAAAAGTGCGAAGATAACAAATGGGATGAGCAAAAAAAAAAAGAAAAAAAGGGTGGTCTTACATATGGCGGGCAACCGGCGCTACTCCGCATACTGCCACTACTCGTTGTTCCCATCTGTGCCAAACGATTTCAAAGGCACTATAGCGGGCAACCGGCATTACTCAACCGGCACTATAGAGGGATGTCTGACACGTGCTACGATAGAGGTGCACCAGTTTTTTTCTGAGGCTCCTCACTTGAGCTCCAAAACCTCACCCGAAAACCGATCTTGAGTAAAAACTGAAAGTGCAACCCGATGAACAAACCCATGGCTTAGGAATCTAAAAATTCAGATTGAAAAAAAAAGAACGACATTCCGACGATTTTGGGTTAAGGAGCCCCGTCATTCAGAAAAAAAAAAAAAAAAAAGCCCAAAAGTGCTACCTTTATCGTACTATTAGTACTATTAGTAGCATGCGTCGTCTACTGTACTTGTTGTGTTGCCCGCTTTTCCTGGGCGGTATGTGTAAGACCACATCTCACATGTTTCGGTCGCTCTCCGTGGGTTCCTAGAAGAAAGAACATGCGTCGAAAAACAACCCCGTATCATATTACGGCATGAGTCACACAAAGCAATCGGGGATGTCGGGGTAGGAGATTCGTCCGACCGAGTTGCAGTAGAAGTCCCTATATAGTGCCGGTTTCCCGCTATAGTGCCTGTGAAATCGCTTGACACAGATAGGAAAACTCTGTATTAATAGTGACAGCATATGCGGAGTACGGCCGGTTGCCGCTACATTGCCGGTATCTCCGGCTGGCACATACCGGCACTATAAAGGGACCACTACTGCTGTACAATGTATCGGGACATGCACGACAAGCGCACAGCATGATCATGAAACTTGTACAGCTGTTGAACGCTCTTTCCTATAAAATAGACGGTTTACAAGACCACACTTCTCGGGTTTTAGGTCGCTCTCCGTTGGCTCCAAAAAGGCTGATTTACCCCTTTTTGGTGCTTCAAGGAGAACATGCGTCGAAAACAAAGCCCTGGTATTATATTACATAATCGGTCACACAAAGCAGCCTGGAATGTTGAAGTGGGAGATTCGTCCGAGCTACCTGGTACAATGTATCGGGACAAGCACACACAAGAGCACAGCATGATCATGATACTTGGACTGTCGAACGCTCTTTCCTATTAATAGACGGTTTACAAGACCACACGTTCCCGGGTTTTAGGTCACCCTCCGTGGGATCCAAAAAAGTTGATTTACCCCTTTGGTGCTTAAAGGAGAACATGCGCCGAAAACAAAGCCCTGGTATTGTATGACATGATCGGTCACCCAAAGCAGCCTGGGATGTTGAGGTATTATAGAAGATTCGTCCGAACTACGATGCATCGGGACATGTACGACACGCGCACAGCACGATGAAAAATGTTATGATCAAACCACATTTTATTTCTCGTATTTTAGGTCGCTCTCCTTCGGCTCCAGCAGGGTTGATTTGCCTCTTTTGGGCTGCAACACAAGGCGAACACGCGCCGAAAACAAAAGCGACCATTTCCACGTCGGCCACAGGAAGAAGCCCGAGCTGCTGGGGTACATAGGGGATTCGTCCGAACAAAAATGTATCGGGACATGTGCGACACGTGCACAGCATGATGATCTATGAAAATTGTAGGAATGCACCCTGAATCTAGACGGTTTGTAAAACCACATTTCTCCTTTGGTTCCGAAACGGTTGATTTACCCCTTCTTTGGTGCTTCAATGAGAACATGCGTCGAAAAACAATCCCGTATTATCATATATACAGAAGCGGTCACACAAGCAGCCCGGGATGTTGAGTTGGGAGATTCGTCCGAGCTACCTGGTACAATGTATCGGGACAAGCACACAACAAGAGCACAGCATGATCATGATACTTGTACTGTTGAACGCTCTTTCCTATTCATAGACGGTTTACAAGACCACACTTTCTCGGGTTTTAGGCCACTGTCCGTGGGATCCAAAACGGTTGATCTACCCCTTTGGTGCTTCAAGGAGAACATGCGTCGAAAACAAAGCAGCCCTGGTATTATATTACATGATCCGTCACACAAAGCAACCTGGGATGTTGAGGTAGCGGAGATTCGTCCGAATTACAATGCATCCGGACATGTACGGCACGCGCACAGCACGATGAAAAATGTTTTTATCAAACCACACTTCTCGTATTTTAGGTCCCTCTCCTTTGGCTCCAACAGGGTTGATTTACCCCTTTTTTCGGCTGCAAGGAGGCGAGCACGCGCCGAAAACAAAAGCGAGCATTTCCACATCGGCCACAGAAAGAAGCCTGACCTGCTGGGGCAGGGGATTCGTCCGAACTAAAAATGTGTCGGGACATGTGCGACACGTGCACAGCATGATGATAATGAAAGTTGTAGGCATGCACCCTGAATCTAGACGGTTTATCAAACCACAATTATTGTCGTGTTTTGGCCACTTTCCGTAGGTTCGGTTGATTTTTGACCTTGTCCGTTATCCTGGCATTGACTATTAACCCCTTCGGGGAACTTCAAGGGGAAACTTCCTCGAAGTAAAGCGAGTATGGCGGCATCGGTCCCACAAAACAGCCCGGGATGTGGAAGTACAGAAGAAGGGATTAGAGCCATTCTGTCCTACGGTAGCGTAAAATTTGAATGAAAATAGACGGAACAGTGGGAATGACGAACCCTCCACGCGATAAAAAAAAAATAGGCACGAACCGGGGGGTGATACACATTATTGGACATTTCCAACCATTTTGCCCCGTGGCACGTCGCGGCACGTTTTTCGGCCTTAATTTCGTATGGGTTAGGGTTAGGGTTAGTTAGGGTTAGGGTGGGTCAACCATGGCTACGCCAAAAAACACAATTATGTGGGACACCCCCCTAACCCTAACCCATACGAAATAAAGGCACGAAAAACGTGCCGCGACGTGCCATGGGGCAAAATGGTTGGAAATGTCTAATAATGTGTTACCAAAAAAAAAAAAACTGCACAAGCCGAGCGAATCCGCAATAAAACCACCCGCAGATCCCGATATATGTATTTTTATAAAAAATGATATGTATTATAACAAGCACCCCCCCAATACATTGTGAAATAGTACCGGTAATCCGGGGGTCAACAGGACAGCAGTATAATATAGGAAAAGGCACCCGATTATCCTGCGTGCTGAAAAGAAACTACTTACCTGGTATATACGTACCAGGTATATTCCTGTCATGTTGGAGATGCGTGACAACAGGTACCGATCTCGCGATTGAATTATCGCATGCGGCTAAATTACGAGCAAATATGAGTTTCGACGAATTCCTCGATATCACAGCGGAGAGGTCAATCATACCTACTAGGTACCTGGTACCTGGTACCGAATCGATAGGCACCATTTTTTAATTGATTGGGGCGGGGTTTCCCGAAGGTTCGAAGGTGCGCGACGTCTAAAGCATCTCGGTGATGCATTATGAAAGCGGCAAATAGGGGCGTTTTCGTTGTGTCTTGTTTTTCTTGGTTTGTGTTGTGTGGTTTTGTTTTTCATGTTTTTGTATTTCACAGGCGTTTGTTTGGCTGCTCGGGTGGCGCTCGTGAAAGCCCCGAAATTGTTCTCGCGCCGTTTTCAACATTTTTTGGACCGGGGTTTTAATTGAGTTGGGAGGCGGGCGACGACCAAAACATCTCGGTCTAAAAACGCAAACGCAAACGCTAAGGCTATCATGGGTGCTAACGCTCACGCTAACGCTAACGTTAAGGCTGACGCTAAGGCTTACGCTAATGCCAGCGCTAACACTAACGCTAACTCAAACGCTAACTCAAACGCTAACTCTAACGCTAACGCTAGCGCTAACGCTAGCGCTAACTCTAGCGCTAACACTAACGCTAACGCTAGCGCTAATGTTAGCGCTGACGCTGACGCTAACGACAACGCAGGATCTAACGCTAACGCCAACAATAATACTACCGCTATCGCGGACGGTAACTCTATCGTTAACGCTAACGATCGCTAACGCAAACGCTAACGCTAGCGCTAAACTCACCCGCTAACCCGTCCGCTGCCGCTTTCGCTTACACTAGCGCTTCCTTATCGTTAACGCTAACGATCGCAAACGCTAACGATAGCGCTAAACACACCCTGCCGCTGCCGCTTTCGCTAACACTAGCGCTTCCGTATCGCTAACGCTATGGCTAGCACTAACGACAACAATAAAATTACAACGCCATCGCTGACGGCAACATTAACGATAACGATGGCGCTAACGTTTGACGAAAACGAAATAACTAGCGCTAGTGCTAACGCTAACGCAAACGCTAAACGCTAACGCTATTCCACTAAACGCATCCACTAGCGCCAACGCTAACGTTATTTCTATCGGGAGAGAGCACCCCCGAGAGACAAGCCTACACAAACCGTTTCGGTTTTCAACTGGTCTCTACTCCTAACGCTAACACTTCCGCGTTGTGTTGCTGTCCATCCGAAGGAACACGCGGCTTCTGCGGCCGCCTCGCCTCTAGACCTGGCCGGCACGGAACTCTCTATGGGCGACCGCGCTAACGCCGAGCGTAAGACGTCCCACAAGACGGGAGGCCATCACCGCTTCATGCCCAACATCCGCTGGGTCCTAAAGGGAAGAGACCACAAGGATGAATATTCTGGCGCTTATCATGGAGCTGGTCACGGTGGCGGTGGCGGTGGTGGTGAGCGCGGTGAGCGCGGTGGCGGTGGCGGTGGCGGTGGCAGTCGAGAGCGCGCTGGTTCAGGTGGCGTATCCACCTTCTCGGCGCAGCCGTCAGGGAGGGGGGCGCCCGCCCCGCCCACGGCGGCAAAAGAGCAGCGACCGAGAGCGCCATCCGAGACGTTGACGGCCGAGTCCGCCATTGCGGCGGCTGCTACTATCGGCTGGCCGAAGGCCACCAAGGGTAGTGATTCGGCCATGTCGGGCGACCGGGACCGACACCTAAACGGCACCCCGTCGAGCAAAGCGTATGTCCTGCTCGGGTTAGAACCATCGGCCTACTCGGGGGGAAGCGTGGTGGCCGCGGGGGCGGGGGCGGCCGCGGCGACTAAGAAAAGCGGGACCGCGACGACCGTCGCCCCCACTGTTAAGACCAGCGCTACTGCTAAGTCTCTTGCGGTAGCCCCGTCTGCGGGGGGGGCGGCGGGCGAGTCCGCGTCCCCAGCCGGTGGCGGCGGGTCAAGCCCCCCTGCTTCCGGGCCGACCGGCCACGCTAGCGGGGGCGGCGGCGGAGGCGGTGCTGCCGCAGGGGAGAGCGGAGCGTCTCCCCCCCCTTCTGCCCCGGGAGCGCCGCGCACTTCCCCTGGGAGCGGGGAGAGGGGCCCCACCCGGCAGGAGATGGCAGCGGCGCAGGGGGCGAAGCGAAGAGAGGCCCTCAAGAGTGGCCGAAGTCTGATGGAGAATGCTTTCTTGAAAGGCGTTGCTGTCGGAGGGGCGGGGGGAGGCGGGGGCGGGTTGATGGCGGCGGTGGCTGCGGCTGCTGCCGGGGGAGGGGCGGCGGGGGCGGCTGACGGTAAAAAACCGCCACCATTGCGGTTGACGAGCGCGGGAGGGGAGGATGCGGCGGGGGGGGGCTCGGGGCTTGCACACGGAGTGGCGG
>JAYJMJ010000431.1:2021564-2032424 GCA_036873875.1 Laminaria ephemera | reverse complement strand
ATGAGGACAGACAACACACAACATGCATGCGGAGAGCACAACGCTACGACCCTGCCGCCCAGCAGCAGCAGCAGCAGCAGGCAACACCGTGTGCGCGTGGCGTATGCTCGCTATACTGCCGCGAGTTGGTTTCAGGCAGTGACAATGTCCTTGCGCCACTCCCCTAGGCGCTTCCCGGAGGGGAACCTTGTAGACTGTACACCTGTTAATAGATAATGTGTACCGAGATATTTGTAAAAGTAAAATATGCCCTTTTCATTATTGGTATGCTATTCTCCGGCGGCCGAGGATTTTTTCTCGCATATTCGGCTGCGGGGCAATTAAGGGGTCTGTCGGTATATTGCGACGCGTGTATAGATCTCGGCCGAGCTCCGTGGTGGCGTTATGAGCATTCAACGTCGCTGAGCTGGCTCTTTCTCTCAAGGGGTTGCGTTCCGCCTCGCTGAGCCGAGTAGGTACAATTGAAAACCCGACAATAATTTGGTATTTGTAAAAGGCCCGCTCCCCTCCCACCTTTTTGTATTCGCTCTGCTCTCCCGCCCGCTGTATAACATCATCAGTCCAATTGGTTTTACCCTCTCTGCTGTCTGCTACGACGCAGCAGCAGCAGCAGCATCAGCAGCAGCACTCCTCTGTGACAGCCACGGACGGTGCTTCTGTTTGTGTATTCGTGTGCGCTCCTGTATGTATGTGTGAGTGGAGTGAGTGCTGTCATAGGCACACGAAACGATCACTCGGAACGGTGGATGTTTTTTGAAAAAGCAGCCGCTCAGCCTCGCAGCAACAAAATCAGTTTACAGCAGTAAATCAGCGGTACAACGGCAGCCGTGCTCCAAGCTCTCGCCTTTGTGCCAGTGGTCACCGTGTATGTGTGTGTGGTTGGTGCACAGCAGCAGGAGATCGGGCCACGTCAACATCAACACGTCCAATGCAACAATCAAACTTGCATCGTCGGACCTCACACCAGGTATACGAATGGTACGGCAGCAGCAAAAGCAGTAGTTCATACCTGTACATATAATTGGAACGCCTGTGTTCCCCCGTGTCGACTTGTGACGCGCCCGGGATATCAAGTTAACTCTGTCCCGAAGGGGAACCTTGTATATGGCATGAAATCACAGGTACATTTTATGATGCAGATCGGCAAAAATGAGGCCAGTTGTGTCAGAGCTCGCCGGTATGGCTTATAGTCTGGAGTATGAACAATATGGGGCAATGTACGACAGGTCATATCAAAATACTCGCGTATTGGTACACCATGTATGTGTGTGATACCAGGTATGCATTTTCGTACCGTATGATGGCAATGGTGTTGTATGAGACTGTCATGGCCTACATTCCCCCGACAATACACGGATACAATTAAGAGAAACGTTTTACTAGGTCAACATGGAGTATATGTACGCCTCCTATTATATTGGATACTATTATCAGGGTACGCACAACACCAAGACACAAGACGGATGTACTACCACATCTGCGAAAATATACACGATTAATGCGAGTAAACGCCCCCGGGGTGCTGTGGTTTTGCACGTAAAGCACGTGTAACACGACGCCCCGGGGTGGTTATTGTGATATCATATCATGGCGTTTTCTTGAAAAATCTTTTCGGCCCTTTTTGCAACACACTGCGATACGAAAAAACAAGATATAAGCACACCTCTCACACGCGGGGCGACACAAACAATCAAGAAACAAAAAACACACCTCTCACACTCACACAACAACAGCAAGGCAGCAGCAAGTGTTGGTCATGTCGCAACTCAACAGCACCGACAAGGCACCCAACACCGATAAAAGCACGGACGATCACTCAAACTCTTGGGGAGGCTTGCACCACCCTGTTGAAGCGGCGCCCACGAGGGAAGGCACGCCGGCCCCAGTTCCCGCGCCTGTTGCTCAGGTGGTACAGCACGAACCACTCCCTCGCGTATATCTTCCGAGCTTTGAACTGGATCGGTGAGTGGGGGCGAAGGGGCGGCACTCCTACTCGACAGCGACGAAGCTCAGGGTGATCGTCTACACCCTCCTCTGGTGCAACGATGGCGGCCTTGAGTAGGGGGATAGCAAAGACACACACTAAAGTACATGCTGAACGTCATACACAACGTCTTCACAAAGTACATTCGGAGGTGTTCGGGCAGCAGAGCAAGTAACTAGTTCAATTTGCTCGTATAATTTTGGGTACTCTTGTGTCGCTTGTCGTATACGTGCTCACAGACGAACCGCGTAATACATATAACGGTTGGCTCAAGATGCCGAACCCGGTGGGGGACGATTCAGTGAGACTCGAGGTAATGGAGACCTGGACGGACGAACAACGGCGTGCGCAGGCGGTGGAGTACCGTCGGGCGAAGCGCCCGCATAAAAAGAAAGCTCGGAATTCGCAAGGAGACGCCGCCACCACGCTGAGCAAACAAGCGGAGTCGCAGGCTGGAGTCATCACGCAGTGGGATGACCAGATATCACAGTTCAGCTGAGTGGTCAACGAAGTCACAGAAGTGAAAGACGTGGTTTTGCATGTGCAAGCGGAAGGCCAAGAGGCTTGGTACGAAAACAGCACCGGCTACGGGGCGTTGAGTTCGAAGATCGATCGCGGACATACAGGAAGCGAAGATCGTGCTCTTATTACGCAAACTGCTGCTGCATCTTACTGCTCGGAGGTATTGGATGACTCCCGGCGTGAGGCCAGCAGGTTGTGAGTTGAAGAGGAATTAACAGCAAGTCGTGTAGGCGAAGCTCTTGTGAAACCTGTTGTAATCGAGTAGATCGCGCAGTGGTCGGGATTCGACGTCGCGGATTAAGCGACACGCGGCGAACCAGTGGACCCGGTGGCGAAATTGAAAGTCATCAAGAATATCGAATTACTCGGGCGACATGGCAACACCAGCAGTGGAAACACGGGGCCGAATCGGTAGAGAGCCTGGCATGCATAGCTAGCTACTCGAAGTCCTTAAGGAGGGCGTGCGGATGGTGTGTATTCACGCGCGTAAATACACCAAAGTGATTCGCATCCTATCTAATAGAAAGAGGGTGACAACCCTCGTACGCCAAGACCCCGCAAAGGGGGATTTCGGGCGGTTCAACCTAACAACGGGCGGGAGGAGCGGACCGCGCATCGGAGCAGCGGCACGTGCCGACGGGGGAAAGAAGGCCCAACGTGGGGTGGAGAATATTGCAGAGAAGCGCAACGACAGATAGAGATGCGGGCCTTACCTGGAGGTTGGGCCAACCCGGAACGCCAACACGTTGCGGAGCCAAACCAACACCTGCAACCCATATCGCCGCGATCGGCGTTGTTCGCGGAACCAAGCAAGAAGTCGTCTCCCGACAACTATATAACTATGTGGAAGGACCTGTATGACACAGGCGGATTATTGTAGAGGAGCTGAACAGACGTTCATACACATAACCCAGGCAGGATTTGGTTTGTGCAAAGTCACGGCGGGAAATTTAAATGCATGAGACAGACTGGAATAACATCTCCCTATCCCTCGTGAGAAGACCGATAGCGTCAGGACCAGGTTTCGAACGGAGAAAGGTTGCGCGGAGGCAGAGCCGTAAGTACAACACATCGTGAACGGGTTCATAGAACATGTGAAAGGAGGAACGGCGGTATCGGTGGTCCTACGGTGTGCCAACCGTATTGCACTATTATATTGACGGTTGACTGGAATGAATGAAATACACTGTGTGCGGACGCACACCTGTTTGTTTTTTTGGGTTTCTTTTCTCGCACAAGTAGGCGAGATATAACCAGGGGATGAGACCGTCTCCGTTGTTTGTGGTAGGCAAGCTGTCCAGACGTTGTCACTGTGTTTTGTTTTGTTGTTCACATTCGAATTCGGAAGACAGAATCAATACGGGCACCGATTCGACTGCGCTTCGCCGGGTAACCTCCTCGTACATGTGTCGCACGACGTAAACAGAAATAGGAACTGTGACGGTGACTTGAAACCGCGGCGCTCATAGTAATAAGCAAGGCAGACGTAGACAAACGCTGTCCGGCAGGGCGCGGTTCGTGCGACGCGGGCCCCGGAGTTTGGGTACATGTTTCTGATGAAAGGTACGTTGTGCCGGCCTCCGCCTACCTGTTGGCGCAACTGCCCCAGGTATTGGTGCTCATGGTTGCATCCGCCCTGGAACGCGCGCACGGGCAAACCTCTTTTGCCTTCGCCTTCGGCACAAACCAAGGACCGGCGACTCCTGCGCACGGCGCCATTGAGCCGTTGGCGGATCCCAAGGGCCCGGGTCTGGTAAACCCTAGGGACATGACGTTGAAACAGCAACGGGCACGCGCCGTGCCAGATAGTTGCCCTTTAGTACGTTTGCAACTCTGTTGCGCGATAGTCTAAACGCACTTACGCGCCAGGTCTTTGCACCTTGGACTACATTTCGCAGGCTGATGGGAGGGTCCAGTACATGAGGTCGGACGCCGTCAAGGAAAAACAACGAACTGATCCTGGTCTTGTGTGCTGCCTGGCGTAGCCCTTTTCAGGGCAACCGAGCCAGAAAAACAATACCCCCAAGCACACCGGCTGGGACTCAGTTATATCATAGGTTAGCGATAGAATTGGCGTTTCTCACGCAGTCACCGTTGGACAGACGCGCACTGCAAGGAAAATGCCGGGCACCTGCCGTCGCGGGGCACACCTAGTAGAGCGCACTGTCTGGTGTTTCCGGATATGCTCCCCAAGGGGTAAAACCGCGTATCTCCATGACGGCATCGCGATTGTGGTTTGTGACTATGTCTGGGTACGAGTAAAAACATTTAAATGCACGTCCGGACAAGGTGCTCGCTCGGGACGGGGGCGCGGCGCGCCCGGCACGCTGTCTAACGGGGGTGATACCACGTGTTGCGACGGTAATAGCCAGTCGGACTGTTCGGAGTGGAGGGCAGGCACGCAGGGTACATGTCTGCTTCCGCGGACGCACAGAGGATTAAGGTGGGGTAGGCAGCGTAGCGGTGAGAACACGAGACGAGCTGCACGGGGCTCAATCGGGGATGTGATCGGACGGAGCCGCCGTCGCCTTTACGGTGGAACGGTTGTCGTATAACTCTTTCCCGACGCGTGCTACGATAGAGGTACCACGGTTTGGCTGAAACGGTTTCTGAACGACGGGGCTGCTTACCCCAAATCGTCGGAATTCCGTTCGTTTTTTGCAATAACGTTTGTTGTATACCTACGCCATGGTGTTGTTCATCGAGGAGAACCTTCAACTTTTTCCAAATCAGTTTCTGCGAGAGGTATAGAGCTCCTCAAGTGAGGAGTCTCAAAAATAACATGGTGCACCTCTACCGTAGCATGCGTCTGCTACACGAGTCCATGCCTCTTTCCTCTTTCCCCGTGCTGGAGTAAGGGAAGAGTCGAAACATGTCGATATGTACGTCAACCTATGCATGAGCTTAGAGACATCGTTTGGAGTCGGCGGGAAACCCGGGTGAATTCGCACTGCATGCTAACCGTATCAGAGGAGCTTCAGCACTCGCGGCGGGGAAGATCCTTTCGGAGCGATTTATTCAAAGGAATGGACGATGGAAGTTGTTCGCGTAAAACGTTCACACCTGTAAAATATGGAGGACGAGATTGGTGTGACGTGAACTCGAAGAAGTAGGAAAGGGGTCTCACGGACAACCAAGCCAAGATACGATCTGGAGTTAAACTGCAACGGTGGCGGATGACCTTGGGTTTGAAATAATTTGGTTGGTCGTAGACCAGTTTGGGAACTCGGTTGTCCCCAGTGGAGGAGGCCAAAGAGGGAGTAATATGAGTATTACATAGAGTAATAGCGCTATTGCATATATTAATCACAATTTAAGTGAAGACCTGTGGACACCGCCAGTGCTGTCGGTATCATGTCAACCCAGCGGGAACCCTCTCCCACGTCTCAGATATATTATTAATATTAATTTTGCCCTCCGACAATGTAGCGTAGATGCGTTCCGATATAAATCGGATATCCTTCCGTCGAGCAGTAGTATCTCTCCTACGACTCTCTGCCTACTGTTTCCCAATTTCCCTTCCCCAATTCTTTCCATGTTTGCTTTTGCTGTACTTAGATATATCGAAGAACAACCCAATTCGAAATATACACAAGAAATAGTTTCGTTTAAGTCTCGTTTCAGATCATCTCCCAAAACAAGCCGATTTATCATTTAACAAAGAAAATCGAACGATGCCCCTGGAGGGAATGAACGGGTGCACAGTAGGTACCCCCCACGCAAGGGGCCACGCTGACCATACTATGCCTCTCTACCCTGTATATTGTTTTGCATTTTGTTTGTAAAACTTGTCTTTCCGCAGCAGCTATACTACTGTACTGCAGTGCCAATTCTATTGGCCTGCGTTTCCCTAGGTGCTAATATGGATAGTTTGAAGGCGGTATGCATTCGCGCGAGAACAAAGAACAGGCGAACCTGGTCATCTGGGAGCCAAACACACGTGCACCTCTCGGATACATAGTGAAATACACATATACTTTTTTGTGTAAACTCGTGCCTTTGCTGAACAGCAGCGGTCATCCCCCCCGCCCAGTCTATATCGAAGAAGCGCAACATGTAGCATCCGACCTCACAGCGAAAAGGTCACCAGCACCAGCAGCAGGACAGCAGTAGCATTGGTGCATTACAGCACTGGCCTGCCGACAAGAATAACTGAGACACGAGAGACACCTCTATTTGGGACCGTATACAATAACCAACACAACAGCCCTGCCCCTCTGACGGTAGGGGTGCGGTATGCAACGTGGCGTGTGTATATCATATACAGAGTACAAGGTTCCCCTTTGGGATGGGGTTGACTTGACATCACGGGGCGTCGCAAGTGGAAAGGGGGGAGCACAGGCGTCTCAATTGTATGTATGGGCTACGCACTGCTTTTTCTGCTGCTGTATGCTTCGTACCGTATACCTTGTATGATGTCTGACAATGTGTGTTTCATCGTTGCATTGGACGTGTTGATGTTGTCGTGGTTCGATCTCCTGTTGCTGTGCACCAAGCACACACACATACACCGTGACTACTGTCGCAAAGGCGAGAGCTTGGGACACGGCAGTCGTTGTACCGCTGCTGCTGTACTGCTAGTGTACTGCTGTATACTGATTACTGTGTGGCGCGAGGCTGAGCGGCTGCTTTTGAATAAAAATATCCACCGCTCTTCTTGATCGTTTTGTGTGCCTTTGACAGCACACACTCCACTTACACATACAGACGCCCACATACATACACACACAGAAGCACCGTCCGTGGTTGTCACAAAGGAGTGCTGCTGCTGCTGCTGCTGCTGTGTCGTAGCAGGCAGCGGAGAGGGTAAAGACATACCTGGTATGGACTAATGATGTTGTATAGCGGGCGGGAGAGCGGATCTGGAGAATACAAACATGTGAGAGCGGAGCGGGCTATTTGAAAAGAACGATATACTGTGGGGCTTTCCTTGTCACCTACTCGGCTCAGGGAGGTGGGACGCAACCCCTTGACAAAAGAGCCAGCTCAGCGACTTTGAATGTTCAGAGCACACGCCACGGACCTCGGCCGGGATCCAGACATGCGTAATGTACCGACGAGCCCCTTGCTTGCCCCGCAGCCGATAGTGCGAGAAAAAAGCCTCGGCCGCCGGAGAACAGCATGCCAAACACAAAAGGTGCATATTTTACACATACATGAAAAGCACCTTACGGAAATCGTCACACCTCCCGAACCAAACTTGCTGTGACTTCGTACAGGCCCGGTCTTTGAAGAATAATTACCGAAATGATTCGAGTCGTTGAACGGGAGTGCGATCGTTTAAAAATATTATGTTCTTGTCTTTTTTACGCACCCCTGTGCGATATCTCCGATACATGCTATAACTCCGATATCTGTGCGAAATTCGAATGAAATCATTTGGCTCTGGTATTTTTACGCACCCCCCTGTGCGGTATCTCCAATACGTGCGATACTGATTAAAACCACAGCGGATTTACTGGTACTGAGGTACTGCTGTATACAAGATCCGCGTGCGTTTCGTATACCGTATGCATACGTGTGCACCGCCACGGTGTCATACATATAGTAGTGGAGCCTCGATGATACATACCGCGACAACAAAATACACAAGATCCAAAATCCGAAGTCCAAATCCCAAAATCCAAAGTCCAAAAACAAAATCCAAAGTCCGAATAACATATTCCAAAGTCCGAAAACCAAAGTCCAAATTACGATAACCAAAATTCAAAATCCTAAAACCAAAATCCAGAATCCTAAACCTCCAACATTCACCCGGTAATCAGCACTCAGCTGCCGTCACTAGTGGGGTTTAACCACAGTCATCAAACGGACATCGGCTAGTGAAATAGGGTTGAAACGAGTGTACTAGCACGGCAGTCCCAAAACTACAAAGCTCCAACACCAACCCGGTAATCTGCACCTAGCTGCCGTAACTAGTGGAATTTCACCACGGTAATCAAACGGGCATCAGCTGGTAAAGTAGGGTCGAAATTAATGTACGTACTAGACCCCAAAACCCATCAAAATTTCTAATGCTCAAATCCAAAACATAATAACGTCAAACTAGACAATGAAATGCAGAAATATTTCATTTTTAAAAGTCCAAAATCAGTTAACTGCCTCCCCAGATTTCCATCCATAAATCTTCAACATTGAAATTCAGGAGAATATCATCTTCACCGTGAAAAATCTCACGACCAAAAGACATATTTCCAATCCGTGATACTCCGAACTCCCAATCACCAAGATAGCGTCATATTTGTCAATTAAAATGCAGAAAGTCTATTCCGCAAGTAAATCCATAATCAGCTTAGACATGACTATTCCACTCTGAAATTAATTATCCATCAGAAGATCCCGGTGGAAACGAAAAACCGTAGGGCGAGTACCTTCGTCATGAAGTCTGCGCGTTGCTCGCCAGAATCTACAGCGACAGTATCAAACTCCCCCCCGAATACAATGTCCCGCAAGAAATGGTGCCGAATATCGATGTGTTTCGAGTTCGACGTGCACACTGGGTTTTGTGCCAGGTGCCTTGCCCCATTGATATCCTTGTATACCGTGATGCACCTCGCACCAAGACCAGGCAAAATGAACCTCCACGCATACATGCCGCAAGAACATCGCCTCCTTGATGGAATTTGCCAGCGCTACGTAATCGGCCTCGGTGGTAAATAGCGTCACACACTTTTGAGTCCTCGAAAACCAGCACACGCATGCCCCGGCGAACATTACAGCCCCACCGTAAACCGACCTCCTATCAGTGGCCGTGCTGGCGTAGTCAGCATCGGCATACGCAACCAGTACTTGTCCACTGCCTCTCTGAAGAGTAATACCAAAATTACTCGTGGAAAAACATACTCCAAAATACCAACCTGATCCCGTACACAAGCAGCACGTTGCGGCAGTCCCTCGGGTGGTTGTTACCGCTGTTCAGAAAAAAGCCCGCCTGCGCCTTCGGCTCAGATTTCAGCGTCCGCTCCACATGGTGAAAACCGTGCTTCAGAAATGGGAGCAGTCGCCAGGACGGTGCCCTACCATAAACATCTGGCATGGCGGCAGCAAGTCCGGCTTGTCACACACCCTCACCGACACGTTGATAGCATCGCTCGCGTGCACGCACGCTTCTGCCCACAGAGGCCCTGTCGGCGGCAGAGACTAGCCACCGAACAAACGAGTGGGCTCCAGGCAGAACGCCGTCGCGGCCTCCAAGACTAGAGCAATTCGGCGCTCGACGGCGCTGGCGCTGCTGCTGTTGCTGGGTCACCTCGCTATGCGCTCGACCAAGCTGTTCATTGCCATCCTGAGGGTCGGGGGCTGGAGTTCCCAGCTGTTCAGCGGCGTGTCACGGGTTCTCAGCCTGCTGCTGGCCCAACGCCCCTCGTCCGACATATTCTACCTCCCCGTCCTTGGTTTACCCAACCTCCGCAACTTCCTTCCTTGCCACTTCCACAACCTCGATCGTTCCCAAAATCACCTTTTGGTCTCTTCTTGCTGAAGCGGCTGCTGCGGCGGCGGGGGTTCCTCCTTCGCCAACTCGTGCTTTTCAACCGCAGTAGCAATGTCTACCGGCACATGTTCACGTCTGGTCTTGCCGGTGTACAAAGCGTGCATCTCGTTGAGAATATTCGAGTACTTCAAAATGGTGCGTTCGATGTGCTCGATTTACTGTCCATTCAACCAAGCCCATCGGAACCCTCAGCGATTTGATCAAAGATCCGATAATTAAAGCATCGGCCAAACTGGATGGCCTCTCGGAGTTCATCCCTCCGAGCGAGCAGTGCTTCAAGGTCCGACATCCATATTCGTCGCAGCCTCCTCATGCCTTCTGTCATCGCCACCAACCCCCTGCTGGCCTCTTCGTCCTCGCCCTCAGGCATGGCCCAATTAAGAGTCCTCAGCTCACTCCCTTGTCCTCAGCTCACTCCCTTCCCGGGGGAGTGCCCTTCTTGCACAGCACTCAAGCTCCTTCAATCGCACAGTACTTCGCGATTAATCGTGTTTCTAAGAACCAATGAGCAACAATGGGCTTTCCCACTGTGCGGATAGTAGTGGGGTGATAGAGTTCCCGGTGGATAGACAGATAGAACGTCTATATTAATTGCCCCTCGAGGGCAGCGTAGAGTACGATCGAGGGAAACGCAAGCGGTCAAATATACGAAGTAATCCCGCTAAACCGGGGATGTTCCGCAGTGTATTTCATACTACAACAATGCCAAGCTACGTTTGGAACTCCTTAATACAATCAAACTGTAGTAATTGTTGTATCTTTGTACAGAGAACAATCAGCATAAATGTACTAAGGGGAGTCGCCGACCTATATCCTTCATGAGGACATACACAACCCGTAACACGCGCGATCGGAGTATCAC
>JAYJMJ010000431.1:1939431-1957041 GCA_036873875.1 Laminaria ephemera | reverse complement strand
CCCCCCCCCCCCCCCCCCCCCCCCCCCCCCGAAAAACAAAATCGAAAAAAAAACAAAAACGATTTCTTGAAACTCGAACCAGAATCGAAAAACTTTCAAAACTGAGCGAGACAATCGAGAAAAACGAAAAATAAAGACGAAAGGAACGAAACACGAAGAGAAACGAAAAAATCAACCCCGAAGAAAGCAAAAAGAAAACCAGGACGGTTCCCCAAAAGGAGTTAGGAAGGCTTTCTCCAGGGGGGAGCTCTGATAGCGAAGCAGAGCCTTGTAATCAAGTGTGCCCCGGACAGAGACAAATGTTACCACTGAAATGGAGGCCTAGGAGAAGCCAGCAGCCTCTGACGTGGCATAAAAAGAAGCCAGCAACAATGCTGGCTTTATGGAATCGGAAATGGCCAATCGGATGCCTGTTTATGTATTTGAGAAGTTAATGCAGCATCACAATGCTGGCTTTACGCCTTATGGAACGGGACGGCCTTCGCACCGCCTGGGGATTGTCGGCAATGCTCTGCACGCGATGGCCACGACTCGGCGTGGCATGAGACCCAGCGTTGCACTGGTTGTGTCACTCGCCCTGTCTACCCAGGCGGTAATGTGGGGCTGGAACTCTCTTGAGTCGCGAGACCATGATGACATATTTTGTACTGAAAACAGTAGGGGAAAACCACTCTGATCGGAAAGATAGGGACAGTTCGGGGTTAAATTCCAAGGCCAGATGGTAGTTACATTGCCACCCAGACGTGTTTTCTGTATTATATAGTAGGGGTTTCACCTCCCGACTACTACCTATATAGGAAGCATTGTTTATTTTTTCATCGGGACGGATCCGTTTCGAGACGGGTCCGGTTTGGGACGGGTCCAATTCGGGACAGGACGGGAAGTTTTGGGCAGTATATACTGTTTGGTGTAGCCCGTTCGATGAGATTGTTCATCGGGTTGCACGTATACTTTTCTCTATGTCGGTTTTTGGGTGCGGTATAGAGCTTCACATGTTAGGAACCCGAGAAAAGTTAGGCACCCTCTCTACCGTAGCATGAGTTAATTCCATGTACGACTAGTCTGTCCCCTAAACGTGGCATACTGTGGTAAATGAGTTTGCCGCCTCCCATGGACGTTCACTGTTCGCTGGTGTTGTTGTGTTTTTGCTCCACAGATGTTCTCTGTCGGAGTGTGCGTGTATTGGATGCAAATTCAACTCTAATGCCAACTAGTAGCTTTTCCGCAAAACATGTATTAATAGATGCAGTGGTATGTTGGTTAACCGCTTGCCATGGACGTTCACTGACAACTCTAATTCCAGATAGTTTGACCCCCAAAACGTTGATGTAGTTGTAAATTATGTTCACCGCATCCCTTGGACGTTCGCTGTTCGCTGGTTGTTGTTTTTGTGTTCCACAGATGTTCTATGTTGGAGTGTGCGTGTATCAGATGCAAACCCAATTCTAATGCCAATTAGTAATTAGTCTGTCCGCAAAACGTGTGGATGCAGTGGTAAGTTAGATAACCGCCTGCCGTGGACGTTCACTGGCAACTCTAATTCCAAGTAATTTTGTTCGCCAAAACGTTGATGCAGTTGTAAATTATGTTTACCGCTCCCCACGGACGTTCACTGTTCGCTGGTTGGTGTTTTTGCTCCACAGATTTTCTCTGTCGGAGTGTGCATGTATCATATCGAATCCAACTCCAAGGCTGTTTCCTATGCCGTCCAGATTTTGAGCTTCACATTTTGACCAAATCGGATTTTCAGCGGTTTAGTTCCGAAATCGAAAGGATCTTTTGCGAAGAAATCGGATAAGTTAAGTTGGGTGAGAGCGTGCGCCCAGAGATTCGAGCCAAAGCCAACCAACTGTTGTGGTTTGGCGCCGCGACGAGACGCGCCGAGTGTGCTGCACTGGGCGTCGGACCCAAGCGTCCGAGCCCACGCTGACTGCCTCTACTAGTGTGCCGGCGAAACGTCATGCCGAGTGCGCCCAACCTGTCTTGGTATTTTGTATTTTGACTATAAAGCATCCGAGTCCAGCACGCTGACTGACTGCTGCGCAGCTGCTGTAGTCTATGATGCGAGTACGTATTCACGGAGAGGCACGCATCGAGTGCACTTCTCTTGGTCTCTAGGCCCGAGTCCACGCTTTAATAGGCGACTGTAGTCTGGCCGCGAAGAGACGCGCCGACCGCAGCCTGCGCGTCAGGCGCGAGGCAACGTCGCTGCTGTGTCCCCATCCAACTCATCGATCGTTCTCCTGCTGCGTGCTGCGTGGATAACATCTTGAATTTAGAGACCATGCCATTTTTCGATTTGAGAATCTGATGACCCAAGTCGTCGGGTTTTGGGTCGGATTTTGGGCCAAAATCTGACGACTTGGGCCATTGGATTCTCAAATCAGATTTTTTCCGGTCCAACTTTGTACATTCGGCCTGCACAAGCAAGTGCTTTCATTTTTGGGATCGTAGAACACGAATCTGAAGCTCGAAATCGGACCGCATAGGAAACAGCCTATTACCAACTAGGAATTGGTTTGTCCGCAAAACGTGTCGATGCAGTGGTATGTAATTTAACCGCCTGCCATGGACGTTCACTGGCAACTCTAATTACAAGTAGTTTGTCCCCCAAAACGTTGATGCAGTTGGAAATTTGTTAACCGCAACCCCTGGACGTTCGCTGTCCGCTGGTTGTTTTTTGCTCCCCAGGTGTTCTCTGTCGGAGTGTGCATGTATCATATGCTACGTCCTGGTGGTGCTGACTTCGACACCGGACCCCGGCCCCTTGGAAAAGGTGATGTTGAAATAATCGTTTTTTACTGCAGGCGGCTATACGTTGGTTAGCTCACATAGAGTAGAGGCAACCCCGTTGCATATGCAACAAGCCACCCGAGTCCCATAACCTCTTGAATTCAATAGTTTCCACACGTCGAACAGATCATATCCCCATTCATGATCTACAGTTTGCCATTCAGGGCAGATAGATTCCTTCTCTATATGATCTGCATGACCTATATATAGATCATGTTGCCGGATGGGAGCCGCATGATCTGCATGATCTAGCACTTAT
Source organism: Laminaria ephemera (assembly GCA_036873875.1). Taxonomy (NCBI): domain Eukaryota; class Phaeophyceae; order Laminariales; family Laminariaceae; genus Laminaria; species Laminaria ephemera. The sequence continues at coordinate 1,953,989 of JAYJMJ010000431.1, read as the reverse complement.
TTCCTGGGTTGGATCTGTACTGCACAGATCCTGCACAACGTATCATGTCGACAAAGATAGGATCTAGATAATCTAGATCGTGATCTGTTCGATGTATGAAATTCTCCTCGTGTTGCGCGAAGTGTTGGACGAGGTTATCTTAAAGAAGAAAATAATCACCCAAGTAAAACGGTGGCACTGGACGAGCGGTGCACCACCAACACCAACACTCTACCAACGCCATCACTATGACCAACACCAACACCAACACCAACACCAACACCAAAAAGTAGTGTAGCTGTCACTAGGAAATTCCGCAACAGGATTGTTGTAACTGTCGTCAACATATGCGCGTTGGTTGGAGAGTTTGGAGAATCGTAGATCTCGGTCGGCGGTCGTAGAACCGCGGTCGTAGAATTCGGCTTCAGGCAGGTTGAAAAGGGTCCCTATTTTTTGCGCGATGTAAATTAGAGACTCGCATAGAGCATGTAATCCGACGAATCACAGGTTCCAATATGAGCCATACTAGTAGCAGTTGATGCTGATTTCCGCTGGTGCTTTCTCGTATCACAGTAGTTACTAGTACTAGCCATACTATTAGCAGTTGATACTGATTATTGCTTTCCGCTGGTGCTTTCTGTGCGTCGCCGTTAGGACCTTCACGGTATGCTCAAGAACGCCTCATGTAAATCCCGGCAGTTTATTTTTATTTTACTAGTATTACTATTTTTAGTATTAATTCTTTTTTTTTGCCAGAGGTATCCTTCCACTCCAGAGGTATTGGAGCCCATCCTGTGACCACAGACTATATTATGGCGCGAAGTTAACACGAGAACAACAATGGATTTCACTTGATTTCCGCTGGTGTTTTCTCTGCGTCGCCGTTAGGACCCTCGCGGTATGCTCAAGAGCCCCGCGGCGCAGAATTCTGGCCGCTGCCATTGTTCCCGGACGACAAGGGAGGCTGTCCTTTCGAGGTGAGGAGTCGGCTTTGGCTAAGGGTTAGGGTTTGCGTTAGTGTTTGAAGGTTATGCATATTTTAATCATTTAGTCGAAGCTGGGGCAAGGTCTACACAGCACTGATCTCCCGGATTTGACGCCCCCCGCCTCCTATTCCTACCGCTCCTCAGGTCTCGCAACTATGCCGCGGGTTCTTACAACCCGACCCGTCCCAAAGACAGAACGCGGCCGACGGGCTCTGCTTCGTGGGCTGGTTTGTATCCCGCCTGGAGTCATCGGCGGAAGTGCGAGATCGAAACACTGCCGGCGATGATTGTGCCGTCGTCACCGCCGCCGCTACCGCTTCCACTGCAACCGCAACCGGTACTGCTACCGCTACCACTGCTACCGCTACGAGTACCGCTACCATCACTATCGCTACTACTACCACCGCAGCCGGCGCTACTTGGGAAACTCGAGGTCAACGCACTGCCGCCGCCGCTACTACCGCTACTACCGCTACCACTAACGCTACCGCTAGTGCCGGTACCGCTATCACCATCACTACCGCCGCCACTGTCAGCGATAGCCTGCACATAGGCGGCGCCGCCACCTCCGCCGCTACCGCTAGCGCCGCAGCTGGCGCTACTGGGACTGCTGCCGTTGTCGGTGATTGTCTGCGGATAGCTTCACCCGCTGCGAGCTGTCAAGGTGTCAGCGAAAAAATGCGGATAGAATCTACCGCTGCCAGCTGTCAAGGTGTCAGCGAAAAAATGCGGATAGAATCTACCGCTGCCAGCTGTCAAGGTTTCGGCGAAAAGCGCAACGGCTGCCATTCCTTCGCTGGGAGCGGGGACGGGGGCGGGGATGGTGTAAGGCCGACACGCGACACCACTGCTGGAGGGGAAGGGGTTCTTTTTTCGGCGACGGCAGCGGCAGTGAACGTGAATTCAGGACTTTCGGCGTCTGTGGGAGGGGTTTCATGCGAAGGAGGAGATCGCTTGCGAGAGCTTGATGCGCTTGTTCGGTGGGTACTGAACTTGTGACTGCACCGATTTTGCTTGTGTTACTGCTGCATTAGCGTCTATTGCTGCATTTGTGTCGTTAGGTCTTGAGGTTGTTGGCTGCTGTCTTGCCTGAAGCTTTTTCAGATCAGGTCCTGGTATTAGACAAGATGGACCATTTGCGTTACGGTCAAAAACAAAACAGTACACTATCTACGGGGAAGATTACATTTTAAAACCCCGTTTTCCCGGCGGAACGATTTTCAACGAAAAATCGGCCTGTTGAAAAGTGGCAGAAGCGTACGAGCATTGCAATGTTCTTCTTCGGGACCCTTCATCCCATTCAAGCTCTCTGGAACCCCGTTGTTTGCACTCCGCAAAATTACCGCACGCAACTAACTTTGTTACCTAGCAAACTGATAAATAGTCGGTGACCTATAGTCAGCTGACTCACAGCCCTAGCAGAGGTTTACATAGAGCAACGAACCAAGCGAAATGGGCAATACAGCAGCGAACAGTACCAGTACAGCAGCGTACAGGAGCAAGCAGCAGAGTGGCTATGTAGGGTGCATATCATACGAGACTGGGATGCAACTTGTAGGACTTTCGCCCGAATATGCGGCGATTTGCACAGAACGCCGCGCCAAAATCGATCAGAATATCAGAATACCAATCCAAAATCACCGTAGTTTTACAGACCGGGTTGTAGTTAAGGGTGCCCTCGGTTGAACTGCTGCACATCGTGTCGTACAAAACCCAAGTATCATACCGAAGTACCGAAGTACCAGCACTAGGTATTGGGTTGTTCTTGCACTACAAATTACCCTGACAGTCGCCCGTTTGTTTTAATTATTGCTCCGATAGATCCGACCGCGTTTCGCACATGCGAGAATTCTTCGCGGGAGCTTCGCCGGAAGACCTGTACAGGACGCTCGCCGCCCACGGCTGGGACGTGCCCGCTGCTTGTGCTGCGACGAAAGCAGACGAAGCCGACAGTCACCACAACCACAACCAGGAGATGGAGATAGACATGGCGGAGGGATCTGCAGCAGCAGCAGCTTCGGCTTCACCTTATACGCGTTTAACAGGTCGGTTACCGTGGGATCGCACCAGCCCGGGTCCAGCCAGTCGGCCGCCGTGGGATCGTACCAGCCCGGGCTTGAGGGCGTCCGGCAGGCAGCAACGGCCGACTCCGGACTCACGGTCTAAGCTGTTCTTCGATGGGGTTGCGGACGAGCTGAAAGGGCGGCGTGGGCGATATTTTTACCCCCGTCGCAGAGAAACAGCGCACGGGAGCCGTCGGTAGGACGGATTGTAGGTAGGGGCAGAGGATCCGTGGAAGTATCTGCTGTTTGTTGGGGGTATAGCGTGTACATGGTTTGTGTCGTGTCGTTTTGTCCGCGAGCGAGCGGGCTTGTTGAAGGAAACCGCCGTATTTTTGGTCATAATGCCTCCAGAGGCATCCTGGAAATCCCTCACTGTTTTCCGTATTGACAGTTGTTTCAACGTTTATCTTGTTGATAATTGTAAAATACAGAAACCCCTCACTGTTTTTCGTATCCAAAACGCTGCTGCAAAATTTGTTCCACACTAAGTTTTTCCTTAAAAAAGTGGTTGCGGTTCTTAAGGAGTTAAGTGCAGCGCTCGAATAGAGCCGACGTGGACCGCAATTCCGTATTATGGAAGGCGTTTTCCTGCCGCGCCCGCTCTAGCTTGAGTAGACGAAGTAAATAAACTGCACTGGCGTTTTTGAGGTGAACTATTGTACGTGGATTTAGTATGGGATACGGCGTTTTCATGCCGCACCCGCCCTCAATTGAGTGGATGAAGTGAATTGCACTCTCGTTTTTGGGGCAAACTACCTGGCGTTAATGTGGGATAGGTTTTGCAGTTGGAAAATAAGCGCACCTATTTCGCGGGGACAAATCACTTGGAATTAGTTTCGGGCAACTCTTGCGGTTGGAAAAGGGGTCAAGGACGCGTGCTACGATGATAGAGGTGGCACTTTTTGGGCATTTTTTTTTCTGAATGACGGGGCTCCTTAACCCAAAATCGTCGGAAATTCGTTCTGTTTTTGCCATAATTTTCTTTTGTGTACCTAGGCCATGGGGTTGTCCATCGGGGTAGCACACTTTTATTTCCCCCCAAAACAGTTTTTGGGAGAGGTATAGAGCTCCTCAAGTGAGGAGCCTCAGAAAAAAAAGGGTGCGCCTTTACCGTGACATGCGTCATAAGTGGCGTCGACGGCAGGACGCGTGCTACGATAGAGGTATCACTTTTTGGGCATTTTTTTTTCTGAATGACGGGGGGCTCCTTAACCCAAAATCGTCGGAAATTCATTCTGTTTTTGCCATAATTTTCTTTTGTGTACCTAGGCCATGGGACTGTCCATCGGGGTAGCACACTTTTATTTCCCCCCAAAATCAGTTTTTGGGAGAGGTATAGAGCTCCTCAAGTGAGGAGCCTCAGAAAAAAAAAATGGTGCGCGTTTACCGTGGCATGCGTCCATGATTTTCAGATAAGTGGTGTCGGGTAAGGCCTGCGTCATTGTATTGCAGGCGAGCGGCTGCGGCTGAAAAGTCTTCGGTCGTCGGATGATGCCATTAATATGTTTGTTGAATATTAACAGTACCGGTAAGTCACACCCAGGAAAATGCTAAGGTGTTGTCGAAAAACAAAAGAAGTAAAAAAAGTGCAACTAAGTAAGTACCTGGTAATATTATGTAGGTGTAACTAACTTCGATGGACGTCGACGAGCGGTGGGACTGATGAATGAACCCAACGCGCGATGAAAATGTAGGCATGTACCGGGGTGGGGGTGGAGAAGGGAACAAACCTGTGGCCACGGCTTGTCCAGAAGGGTGTTGAGTTTGAAAGCCCTTGCGAGTTGAGCTCGAAAACAAAAAGTGACGGAAAAAAAACTGATTCTAATTATACGTAGGTCTTAAGACTCGAGGGTAAAATTCGGGCAATGCTCGTATTGGTGTACAAAGCAAAACCACAGTCACAAGTACGTACCAGGTACAACGCGCGGCACATTTAGTACAAGCTCGCGGATGGCTTGGCCTAGGGTGTAGTCCTTCGGCAAAGTACGTGGTGGCGAGGTCTATCTTGTCCCAGGACTGAAGTGCACATGTATGTATGGCCGTGGGTGTGCCAAGGGTTTCTTGACTACGCCAAGTTGTATATGGGTGCACGGCGATATCCAGCTAAAAACAAAACGGCTATATGGAACAAAACGGCTAGCCGAGGAGTGTGTTTCCTTATCAAAACACTGCTGGCACCATGCCTTATGGTAACTGGATGCATCCTACGACGGTAGGAGGGATGCACCTAAATTTATTTGGTGAGGGTTATTACTTGAGGAACTCTATGATACGTTACTCAGAAACGGGCTTGAGAGGATGAGCGTGCAACGCATGGCCTACTGCAGTATTAGTAGTAGGTGTATAACGCATTCCGGTCCTACTACGTGTCAAGCACAAACAAATGGTATTCCAATACTGCTTGTACAGCACGAACAAATGGTATTCCAAGGCATTCCAACGATATCGGGGTGGTAGTTCCTCCAGTTGATGAGGAGCCGCTTCCGACAGAAATAATGTGATCAAAACGTGCCACCCCTACTATCGTAGAACCCGTCCAGCATGCCGCCAACCATTCAGATCACATTTCTGCTGAGTGCATACCTCGTACGTTTTTGAGCACCTTCTCACTGCCCAGGGTTTTTGGCGACGGACACGGGAATCTAGGGGTTTGCGCGGATCGCTGGTATGGACGTCGATCGTTTGGGATCGTTTGAGGTGATAAATGCGTAAAATAGGTCATGACTACAATAATAATAATAATAATAATAATAGAGTAAATACTTGAGGGATCAGGCAGACAGACGCACAGCCAGACAGACATAAATGAATATCCGTTTCAGAAACTTTAATTGACACTGGGGCATTCATGGTACATCCACGGAGGACAGGGGAATCGCGCTTTGCATTGATTGTCCGCATTTTTTTTTCGTGTGGAGGAACAGGAGGCCGTGTGGCCAGGCTAGCGGAGCTCCCTCCTGCTCAGTCGTCTATATAATCGCGCAGCGCCGGGCAGTTGGATAAAGTAGTGGTCCCTCTATAGCGCCGGAAGGTGCCAGTCGGAAATACCGGCACTATAGCGGCAACCAGCACTACTCCGCATACTGCCACTACCGGTTGTTCCCATCTGCCAAGCGATTTGACAGGCGCTATAGCTCGGGCAACCGGCACCACTACTCAACCGGAGCTATAGAGGGACCACTACTGTATAGCAACAAGCTGCCTGTATCCCATCCTCCACCCTCCACAGGGACACAGCAGCAGCAGTAGTGAATGAAACAGGCGGAACATAAACGCGAGTGAGTCAACAACGAGGATAGTAATACTCGCTTTTACTTTGGGGGACCTCGGAAAAGGAGGAGCATTCTCTCATCATTGAGTAGCCGTAGAGTTAAGTAGCAAGCGTAACACAGTAGTAGTAGTAGTACTAGCAGTCGTAGTAGAGTATTAATAGTAGCCAGTCGTAGTAGTGTACGCAGCAGTAGTAGCAGTCGTATAGTACAGAATGAGTAGCAGTCGTTAATTAAGTACCTGGTACACAGTAGAAGTGGCAGTCGTAGTACAGAGTAGTAGTAGTAGCACAGTCTCGTAGTGCAGCAGTAGTAGTAGTAGTGGCAGTCGTAGTACAGTAGTAGTATTAGTGGCAGTTGTAATACAGTAGCAGCCGTACGTAGTCGAGTAGTTGCAGTCGTAGTACAGCAGCCATAGTAGTAGGAGTCGCAGTACAGCAGCCGTACGTAGTATTAGTTGTACTGCTGTAGTACGAGTACTTTGTATTATTGTAGTAGTTTTAAATAGTAGGCGCATGCGCGTCAAGACCGCATACAAGCCTGTTAAAAAGTCTAATAAAATATTAAAAAAACGGTAATAAATCTTGAATTGCGGGGTTTCCATCTTCTTCAAAGGCGTTCTCTCTGGCAGTTACATGTTATTTAAATTTTCTGACCGCGCCGGTGTTCCGACAATCACGGTCGCAGGCAGCATAGCAAACGCGTGGCGCTCCTACGAGGACCATTGGATGGAACACGCGAGGCAAAGCATCACCCACTGGAATGAGGAATGAGTCCTCCAAGATAGAGAGCAGGGTTGCCGACGGTACTGCTGTTGGCGCTAGCAGCGACCGAAAGGATGGTGCAAGCCTTGTTATTGAGGATGTCGGCGACCCATCATTATTATCACCATCCGTTGTGAAAGATAGCGTCGTTCACAACAATGGGCAGCACCAGCAGCAGCACGAGGAGTACGAAAACAGCAGTAAGCCAGCTTCGAGTGCGACAAAAGTAGAGAGCAGAGGTTTTGCCGACGGCACTGCTGTCGGCGCTAGCAGCGACCGAAAGGATGAAAGCCCTTTCGAGGATGTCGGCGATCCACTATCAGTATCATCCGCTGTCCGACATAGCACAATGATTGCCGTTCAGAGGGGTCAAGATAGTGTCGTTAACTACAGACTGCAGCAACAGGAGCAGCAGCAGCGCGAGCAGTACGAAAATAGCAATAAGCCAGCTTCAAGTGCGACAAAAGTAGTACCTCGCGACGGACGAAGGAACCTAGAGGGCAGGGTTGTTGCCGACGCCACTGCCGGCGCTGGCAGTGAACGAAAGGATGATGAAAGGTATTTCGAGGATATCAACGATCTATCATCATCGTCATCCTTTGTTCAAGGTAGTGTCGTTGATATTGATGGGCAGCAGCACCACCACCACCACAAGCAGCACCACCACCACCAGCACCAGCACCAGCAGCAGCAGCAGCAGCGCGAGCAGTACGAACAGAGCTGCAAACCAGCTTCGAGTGCGACAAAAGCAGCTCACGAAGGACGGAGGAACCTAATCATTGACCACGGAAGAAATTACAAGTGTGGTATCGGCCCAACAAAAAGCGCGGGCACGCCGCGCGCATGTAGTAGCGCTAGGTTTAGCATTGAAGACGAAATTGACAGCGCGGTACTTGAGTACGAAGCACAGCAACACTTGCGTGATAATGAGCGTAAGCTTGTCGTGGACGGGCTCGAAGCGGCGACTTCAAACCTTCAACAACGCCAGGCCTCTCCCCCAGCTTCGACACGAAGTGGACATAGACAGGAACGACTTAATAGTCTGGTGAATCTGGTGGAAGGCACTGCGGCGGGGAGATCGGTGCCCGAGCGGGAGCAACTGTTGTTGCCTGATAAGAACAACGGTAGGTTACCAGCTGCAAAGGACAACATCACAACGGGAAATACTTCGGCTACGACCCCTACTTCCTCCTTCAGAGAGAAGCATGCTCTTCGGCAAGACATCATCGACTTGCCAAATGCGACAGATATCACAGCGGGAAGTTCAACGACCACTACTCCCTCCTCCAGAGAGCAGCAGTATCTTCGCCAAGATATCATCGCCTTTCCAGCTGCGACGGACATCACAACGGGAATAACAACGGCCACTATTTCCTCCCTCAGAGAGCAGCATTCTCTTCGGCAAGACATCATCAGCCTGGCGCAAGAGAACGAACGCGAAACAAAGCTGCTTCTAAATGCCGAGGCGGAGTTGAAAGGTGTCAAGCAAGCGGGCAGTCGAGGGGCCCCCGCAGGAGCTACTCGTACCTACTCGCTTGGCCATGATGTTGATAACATCTCGGCAGCCGGTGACCCTACGAGAATGAATACGCTTGGTACCCACAACCGGGATGGGTCTCGACGCCACCACCAACAACAACACCAGCAACAACAACAACAACACCAACACCAACACCAACACCAATACCAATACCAACACCAACAGCACCAACACCAACGCCAATCGTTGGATCAAGATCAACAGGATCTGGAAACAGGTTTTTCTCGTGTCCGACAAGACAATGGCGTAGAACAACCCGTCTTGTCGCCGACATCTCGACCGGCGGCGCACCGAGCGTCGGCCGCCGCCGGCGCTAACAGCACACGGAAGGTGGAGTTGGTCGATCAGCTAGTGGTCACAGCGTCGAGTCTTGCGGATACTGTTGAGTCAACGTTGCTGCTGGGTGCACCCTTACGTGCGACAACTAACACCTGCCAACTGCGCCCCGGGAGGGAAAAAGGTACTGACAACAACGCATTTGACTCGTCGCGGTTGCGAGTAAACCTTGAGAAAAAAAAAGAGAGAGGAGGAGAGATTCAGGGAAGAGCGGAGATAAGAAGAGAGTTTCAGGTACTTGGTTGGACAAAAAACAACAAGAAGGAGGAGGTGGGGTGGCAGCAGCACGCGCATCAGGACACGACGCCGTTGTTGTGGTCTTTGCTTCTTCAACGATGCCGACTGCCTTCTTTGATGCCGGTGGCGGGGTTACTCCACCGCCTAAACAGTTTGTGCAGCCTACAGATCAACGGAATTGTTGGCAGGTTCGCACTGCATGGGTTAGAGAGGGTTCTCGCCGACGCGCCGTGCCTCCGCACCATCGCCTTGAGCCGTTGCGGCCTAACCAAGCTGCCGTGGCTCGAGAGCGCATCGATCGAGACGCTGGATGTTAGCGACAATTTTATCAAAACGGCCGCTGGGTTGGAGAGCCTGTTTCGTCTGAAGGTGTTGAACATGTCGGGGAACAGCATCTGCAGGTTGATGGATGTGTTGCCGCTGGTCCCGCTCGGAGCGGGCTGTCTTTGGGTGTTAAACTTGGACGGGAATCCCGTGCAGAAAACTCTCAGGTACGGAACAAAGCCGCCTTTGCCATACCGTTAGATCATTGTACCCCAACCCTAACCCCAACCTCGACCCCGATCCCATTCATAGAAACGTTGTCCCCAAAGGTCCGGCGTTTTTGTTTTTTTTAAATTGGTCGACCACTTCAAACCTCATTAGAATAACACGGTAGGCTTATCGTCTAAGACAACGTGTTGAAATCGGGGGAAGTTGTGGTAAAGGCTGCTGACCAAACAGCATAGTAGGGTGGCAGTTGTCGGCCTAAGGGGAGCATTTTTTGTAAAGATGGCGCCGGGGCGCAACTCGAAGAGAAAGGTTGTCCTGTCCTTTTGCCAGAAATACTAATAGTAATGAGCGGTTGTCTTCGGGTGATGAAATTAGACAGGAACCCCGTGCAGCACACTTTCAGGTACGGAGCAGGAAGGGAATGTTTCGCCTGCAATGGAATACAGTGGTACAGTATAAACCCGCCAACAAGAGATCCCTAATCTGAGCAGATCTTGAGCCCTTATTGCGACACTAACCTTGAACAACCTAGAGCGTAGGCTGTTGTGCAGCGGTAGACTTTAGTGTAGAGCTCGCCGCTGAGCACGATTTCTGAATCCGAATTTCTCAGCGTCCACCAAAAAACTAGCCTAACATTCTTATTCGGTTATTTCTGCTTCGTGGGTTTATGCTGTACAATGGGTTGGGTTGGGTTGGGTTGGGTTGGGTTGGGTTGGATTGGATTGGGCTTGGGTAGGTTGGGTGGGTTTGTCGGTGGATGGGCTGGTGGGCGGGTGGGTGGATGGGTGGGTGGGCTGGTCCACTAGCAACATAAGAACACAACAGTGCTTTCGTTGGGTTGGGTTGGGTTGATATGGGTTGGGTTGTAGTAGTGGTAAGGTAATGACTGACCGCAGCTCGGGAAGAAAGGACCTGTCCTGTCCTATTGTCAGGGTAGTTTACTACAGTGATAGTCTAGAGCTATAAAGCATACCAGTACGAAAGACATGTTGATTGTTTTGTGACGAAGGCTCAACTCTGGGCGCGTAGTGTGTTTGTGCATATCATGGATGAGCATCAAGACGTATATGCTTGCATTCATTGTCAATGGTGCTCAGGTTATCAACCCGTTATCGGCGGGTGGCTCAGGCATACGGCGTCGGTGAGGATCCCATAGATCTCCAATATTTCCGTGTAATATCCTTGTCTCATGTGCCTTCCGACAATGTACAGCACACCATCCACTCCATCGTCGTAAGAGAGCTTCGTAGCTCAACACAGCCGGCTCGCATCGCTCTTGTTGTCGACGCAGGTATCGTGCGTCTGTTGTCGCCATGGTAGCCTCTCTCCGGATGCTCGACGGAACCCCCGTACATCGCCCGTTTGGAGCTAGCCTGTCAACCGAGGAAACGTGAGTAACACTTAGCGTTAATTCGACAGAAAAAACACGTCGGGCCATCGAAGTTATTAAATGTTTCATCGTCCGCGCTGGAAACGTGAGCACGCAGCGTTAACTCGTTACAAGGAACCACTAATGCCTGTTGGGCCATCGAAGTTATCATGCGTTTCATATGATAGTCAGCGCTGGCTAAGTAGCTCAACAGGTAGAACACGTAAAGCGCCGAGTTGCTCGAGGTCGGTTGTACACACACCCTTCACCTCTTTTGGATATCCTCCTTTGCCTTGCCAGCCCGCAAGCGCCACTGTTCAGAATAAAACCTCTTCTTCGCTTTCCGAACACCAGACAAGTAATCTAACCACTACCAGCGCTGGCCTGTCCCACCACCTGCCAAGGGTGTACCAACGCGATACCCCGACAGCCTAATTTTTACTAAGAAAAGATACACGATACAACACGCAGCAAAACTGGCATATTGTTTGTTTTTCCAGCTTATTGTCTCTGCAGATAGGACCGCAGCAGCTACAACTCCTCTGACAAGCACGAAAACAACAACAACAACAACAACAGCAACAACAACGACAACAAAATTGCAGGGATGCAACCCGAGCTGACTCTTTTACTGCAGTACGCGCCAGATGTTTAGAATTTGATAGTTAAGAATGTGAGGCTGAGATTTTGCCAAATTTATGAATTTAGGGCTAAGAGTCCGTGCTGAAGTCGAGGAGGAAATAATAATTAGAAATCAGGAAGTACAAGGGGTTCGGCAGACAATATTTTGCCAGTATGTACTGCAGCCCCGAAGAATAGGAAACTGCCCAGACACTCCCCAAGGCCACATCAGGCTCCCAACCAAGCTGCCTTTTGTTCAAAACCGATCTCACAACTGACTACTTTTTCAAGAGTTTTCGATTTTGTTTTCAAGATGTTTGGAGATTTTCCGCCAAAATTTATCCCGTCCCTTCTTTTAAGCATGCAAACACCAAATATTGCAACACCATCTTCTACCGCCCTGCGACCGAATCAGTGCGTGCGGTGCCTGCTTGCAGCTTTCGCCTGTACACCAGAGGATTGTAGTGCACTGCAGGCCCTTGTAGAAGATAGAAATACGCCTCCAAGAGTCTAGACCAGCTGCTCTAAACAATAATTTAGTGACACGTGGAGTGTTAGTGAGACTGGGCATGGGGTGGTTTGGTGGCCCGATCACTCGGGATCACTCTCAAGAGTCAGGAGCGGACGAAAGATATGTACGACTACCATGTGCATCTTGAAGCCGACCAAAGCGTGCATAGCATGAAGCTACCGTTAGCTGCATACAGCACGGAAAACAGCGCGGCGGTAAGTGCGTGCGTTTTGCCAGAGCCGAACGACGCAGAGCAGACGGGGGGTGCAGTCGGAGGGGGCGGGCAGAACAGTCAGCTGGGAGGTTCAGAAGCAGGCGGGGAAATACCGGCATTCAGTACTACTAGCAGGAAGAAAGCATTAAATGGCCCAGCGTGAGTAACTTAGACCGTGTCGACTGAGTGGCGTTTCGGGCTACAGCAGTACCCAGTACTACCGTACAGTAATAAGGGAGTGAGTCGTTGATGGTGGGCAACACGAACTTGGATTCCTGCTGTCCTGAAAAGCGTCGTTTATAAAAAAAACACACACAGCTTGCAAAGATAGATGAGTTTCGACGAAATCCTAGATCTCACAGCTGTAGTGTACTTTTAATTTTTTTTTTGTAAAAATGAATATCTTTCATGCCTGCTTCATTCAGTGTCATGTGGATGATCAGTGATGGATGATGCAAAGTGGTAACAAACGCTCAAGAAAAAAATGATCGTACTGCACGCCTTTGCTAAATAAGAATTTTATTTTTAAGAGCTTGGGCGTTTTGCACGCCTTTGCAAAGTATGAATTTGATTTTTAAGAATTTGGCGTTTTACACGCCTTTGCAAAATAAGAATTTGACTTTCAAGAATTTGGCGTTTTGCGCCCTTTCACGAAATAAGAAATTTGATTTAAGCTTTTCTGCTGAACTCGGAAAGAACAAGACGCGAGGCTGAAATAAAATAAGAGATTCTTGACGTCTGTCGCCCACTCTGTATCTTTTGAAATCGCCCACAAGCTCACATAAAACATAAAACCCATATATTCGGTTTTAAGGGAGGAACTACCATAAACCGAGCGATCGGTGTAACAAGAGAAAACTTCTCTACCAGGTATACCCATAAAAAAGAAATTCGCGTTTAAGGTTTAAGAGAGGTGTAATTCGCCTGGCACACCCCTCTCTTAAACCGCACTCCCCACTGTACTACCTGGTATATTATGATATACTGTTGTACCAGGTACACATTTTGAGTTAAAATAAAAAAGACACTTCGCACAGCTGTGAGATCGAGGATTTCGTCGAAACTCATCTTTGCAAGCTTTGTGTGATACTCCGATCGCGCGTAGTACGGGATGTGTATTCCAGACAAGCTGCGATGGTGTTGCTATCTATGGTGCCATGACATCTTCCATGATGTCATGGTATCTCATACCACTTGTACTCGGCTCTGTGTTTCAAGTACAGCAGAAACAGGCAAGGCACAACGAAAAAGGGCAACGCCCGCAAGCCACTTACCCCTCACAAAATCACAGGCGGAAACGAACTATTAATATTAATAACTGATGATGTGTACAGCAGTGTACAGTGTGTGTGTATTCTTATCGTTCCACCCATCTACACCCAGCACAACCACTCAGTGTCCTTGCCGAAGCCTCGTCCTAGAGAGACGAGCTTCGTGGCCACAACCTACAAGACAGAGATACACATCGCAAATACAATAAGGTGATTTGGTCATGCAATGCCAATACATGTAATGTAGGTCAGTGCACGCGACAAAAGAGAAAACAACACCGCACACCAAAAAAGATTAGAATGAAAAATAAACCGGATCGCTGTGATCCCAAGCCGAATTAAACGATTTTGTTTTTCGGGTTTCCATAAACAAATCACTTGGTTTTAGTGTTGAACCCCGACGCCGAGGAGTTTACTTCTCGACGTGTCGAATGGGGGCATCGCCACAGCAGAGAGCGCTATGGATGCAGCATGAGGAGTGGAGAAGCTGGCTGTAGCGTGGGTAGGCACACACGCCGGCAGGTCGAAGCGGACTGTTAGGGTTGGATGGGACGGTTGCACCCTACCGACGAATTCAAGGCATGTACCGGACAAGGAGTCAGAGAGCCACATTGGTGGATATAAAAATAAGAAAAAAGAGGGGTGAGGAGGCGGGGGCGGGCTGAACGGAGGCTGGTTAGAAAGTCAGCACATGAGGCCCGCGCGAGGCAGAAGGAGGCACTTGTGGTGGTAGCTACCTACAATGTGCGCACCCTGGATGTAATGGGAAGGAACGGGTGTGGGCGAATGTGTACTGGCAAAGGTCCAACAACTTGGCTGTGACTTTGTCGGGCTACAGGAGACAAGAAGGCAAGGTGAAACGACGTTTTACGCGGCGGGATACCGGGTCTTCTGTAGCGGACAGAA
>JAYJMJ010000431.1:1905233-1916682 GCA_036873875.1 Laminaria ephemera | reverse complement strand
ACGAGCTCGCCACGTTCAGATTTCACGACGCTGTCGTTGATTTCGTCGAACGAAGTGTGTGGAGGACACGAAATCTCACCGCTTCTAATCGAAGATCGGCTTGAGAATTTCTCAAGCTGATGTTGCCCAAGATCGGCGCCAGAAATCCATTTTTTTCCGGAAAATTGGAAAGTTCCAAAACAAAAATCTTAAACAATTGGCCCATAGACAACCGTCCATGGAAAGGTTGGCTGGGATCTTCGGAAATTAAACTGTTTGCTAAAGATTCTCTTGCCATAATCAATGGTTTAAACCCTCCCAAATAATCAGCGAATACACACAACAACGACTAACAAACACAAGCAAAGCACACTGCAGGCCTACGTACGAGCACATAATCTGTCCTCTAGCCGTGTGCTTACTAGTCGCGTGCTTACCAGCGCCCCCGCCGTCCCTGGACACGCGAAGACAAACTTGTACACGGACCGTTCGCCTTCGTCCCGCATCTTCTTGTGCAGCAGTAGGGGGCACACGTGGAAAAAGTCCAGCGGGTTTTTCTTGTCCCGCGCTCTCCGCACGGCCTTTACCGACCTATCTTCCTGAGGACCGTAACGAGGCCGCGGTGGCGCGAGGACAGCCAAGTATGCCAGGTCACGACATGGATGCGCGGGGGGGGGGCACACCCTCCCATAAAGTCGCACGGCGACGAGAGATGAGCAACGTTGGCGAAAAACGTTCGTTTATATGAAATTTTCTTGCGCACTACCCTCGCAACAGTGGTATGCCCCCCCTTATGGGGTAATGGCATGGTTGCGTCATCTGCCTACTGGCCGCGGGGTACGGCGAAGGCCGACCGCATAAACTTCAACACGCATAAATAACACCCAACCTCGTGAGAGAAGCCTTGAAACCCCCTTTTCTCTGTGATCCATGAGTGTGTACCTGTCTGGAATCACTTTCGTCGCCGCTGGCCCCGCTCATGGAATCCATCCGCGAGCCTATTCGCTCCAAGATGCGCCGGATGGGGTTAGTGTTCGGTACCGTCTCCGTCGCCGCCGTCTGCACGGCGAGAAAAAAATAAAAAAGAAGCCAAATTAGGGCGTAATAGCCTGTGACGTTTTGAATGTACTCTGTTTGAGAGGACAGTGTAACACGTTGAAACTGTACAAGGGCAACTATACAGGCGCAGCGACAGTGACAAGAAGACAGCGATAGCGAAGGAGAGCAAACTAATTCTGACTCGGTGGGGGGGCGGGGGGGAGAAGAAGGGGATGCCGAAGTGGGGGAGGGAGTACAACGCTTTGAGCGACACTGTTGTAGCAACTGAAAGGTCTGCTGACAGTGAACTGTGATAAGAACGCCGATGGTTTAACATCAACGAGGCCGACAAAGGCATGGGATACTATTGGCAGCGCCAAACCAAGGCTAGAGTCAACCCGTCCTTAACATAGTGAGGAAATGATAGGGTCAAGGGGGTGGTCTATGGGTTATCGTCTATCGTAGCGACCGGCGCGTACCCCTGTACGCCACTAGGCATCGTCAGGTGTTGGCGAGTGGCAACTCCTCACCGATAGTGGCAGCTGAAGCCGTAAGCCTCGTTCCGGCTCAAACAGGTGACACCGGGTGCCGGATCCATTTCTTTCGTGCCGTAGTACATGTTTAGTTCTGTTCCTGACACACGCGCAATAAATCTCTATATCTCATACCACACTTCCATAGGCCGAGTCTGTGGCACACGTTACCTTGGTGTCGGAGGGAACAGCAGGGATTCTCTCCACAGGGTGCTCCAACTCCAATGGTTTCTTGAACGACATCGAGCGCACCCGCGACGAACGTCCTTCCCGCTGCCCAGAACCAGCCGAACCGGGTGCGGCAAAAGCGGGGACAAACGGTAACCTGAAATCATCAACTGGTGGCCCCAACCCGACTTCCGCCCCCACTGCCGCCCCTTCGTGGGTCCTCTCCGGCTGCGGCGGTGTTGGTGACGTCTGTGGCCGTGGCGACATCGGATTCACGATCGCCGCCGCCTCTGCGCTCAGGGTCATTGCCACTCCCACCTCTACCACGCCACTGGGCTCCTTCTTCTTCTTCTTCTTCTTCTTCTTTTTGCCCCCAGGGACACTCGCTTGCTGTGTGGTTTGGCCGTCCGTGCTGTCGGTGCTGCATGACCTCCTCCGTTCATTGACGCTGTCAATGCCACTGTCGCTGCCGTTCGCGCCGCTTTCGCGGCTGTCCGCTCTACTCCCCCATTCGAACGACATCGTCCTGGTGCTCTCCACCTCGTCGTCGGACGAGGATGCATGGTGGCTGGAGCTGATTGACTGCTCCCTTCCAATAGGTACGCCCGTGGCATTACGCCCTCTGTTCGAGGCGCGAGATGAGGCGTGCCTCTCCCTGCTATCGCCGTCGGAGCCTGACAGAGAGGAAAGTCGGCGCGGCCGTACGCGGTATTGGCGCCCGGAAGATTCAACGTCAGTGCCGCTGCCAACACCGTCGCCGTTCTCATCTTCGTCGCTATTTTCCGTGCCCACGTCGTCTTCCTCTTCGATGTACCCCACCACGAGGCTCCTTGCTATCTCAAGGGCGATCTAACGTCCGCGCGAGAGTTTGTGCAATCATGATAGTTTAGTGGGAGAGGAGGGAGCTTTGGTGAGGGAGGATAAGGGTTGCTGGCGTTTTTTGTTCTTTGACGACATGCGATGTTCACCCGCACTCTCTTTCTCGCTCGAAAGGACGGAGCGTGACACCAAGGAGAGTTTCAGCAAGCAAGAAATAATGAGAGACGATCGCCACATATTCGCGTGAGTGCACGCAACCGGTGGTAGGTGGAAAACTACCATAACGCAGCGCGACACAGCAGAGACGACTCCAGACGGTTAGAGGAACTCAACGTAGTCCCTACGCTCGCGCTCATCGCTATCGTCCCCCTCTTGGCCGTCCCGGGTGCTAAACCGACTGCGCTACCACTTACGTCGGTGTGAGGGTGCGGAGGGAACGCCATGCCGAAATTGCCGATGGAGGCGTCCTCTCCGATGATCTCCGTTGTCACGTCTGTCCCCATGGCGTTCATGATCATACGAGCGCCGCCGGGGTGCCTCCTGGCGAAGGAAGCCACGTCTAAAACTGCCGCGTCCAAGATCACCCACCTGCGCCCATTCAATATCTGGACGAGAGCATAGTCAGGAGGTGGCGGGGGCGGGGCCGGCGGATAGAATGATCGTTCTGCCTCTTGGCTGCTTCCATTGCGGAAAATATCGTGATCCGCCTAGAGTGCTTTGTATTGTTTTTGTGTTTTCACCCCGGGTCAGCCACTGTCGTGGTGGCGTTCGTCTGTTCTCGCCTATTGCTTGTAGCGGGCAAATATGCCCGTACTGTGCAAGGACGCACCATACGATAAGGAGTGCACCTATACTTTGTGAGGGTCCCCACTTGAGGAGGTGTATACCTCGACCAAGACCTGACTTTGAGAAAAAGTGAAAAGACAACCTGACCAACAACCCCGTGGCCAAGGCATACACCTGGTCGCAGAAGATAGAGCAAGACACCAAGGATACTCAAACGACATTGAGCAGTTCTCGAGTTGAGGAACCCCGCCAGTCTGAAATATATTTTGGCGACAAAGTGCTACCCCTATAGTACCACGCGTCCAAGCACCGTCTCTAAGGGGGTGGATGAAAGAGCTTACAGTGGGGGTGAGGAGCATAGCGGCTGGTATTTACGTCGGACAGCAGCCGCGTGTACAAAAGGGAAAGGTTTTCTGCGCCGACGAGTGACAGCTAGAGCGTGAAATGGCTATACGGCAACCTGTGGCACTCTCGCGGTTAGTACACTGTATCGCTTTAGTGAGAGAAGAAGAGACAGGGCGCTTCACAAACAGCCGGAAACTCGTTGCTCGGTGGGAGCAAGCTGGCCGAAAGGCAAAAACAGAAACATTTTCGAAATAGCGAGTGAGATCAAAACCTAGCGATTTGTACAAAGCAGTAATCTACCTGCACATAACTAAACCTTCGACGGACCCAATCCCCCTTTCCACCTTTCCGTTGAATTCCTCCATGGTGTAGAGAGGCAGTTCTTCCGTCCTAGGCATAAGTCGGTCCTTCTTGAGGGCCTCGTCGGAGAAACCGTCGTTAATTATGTCCACCATGCCGCACACACTCGCTGTTCCTTTCGTGAAAAACTGCGCAGCACACCAACAGCAACAATTTGGCGGTTTCACTTCCATGCGTGCTTTGTCATGAAAAACTGCGGTGATCGTTGGTTTCAGTTCGCGTGGGGAATGGTTACAGGTCATAATGACATGCACTAACCGTTACATCTCGTCGCGATATACATTGGAACCGGCTCTCCGTGATTGTGGTTTATACACGTACGAGGTGATCGAGCTACGAATGCCTGTGCGCGTGTCTACGTGGCGTTTGCAGCCCGTTTATAGGGGTATTCACAAGGCGTTGCTGCACACCTAGAACAATATTCTACACTAGCGCCAGGCCACGAATCCGTCTACTTTACCATGCTCCACTAGGTTTCCTTAAACATCCACATCCGGGGCAGACAATCACCCAAACACGCCGTCAAAGTGGAACAGAGGTAGCCCTACATTCCGTGAAGCGCCACCAAACACCCCAGGGGCGGCAGGGAGTGTACCCGGCAGATCAAAATCAACGGCGCGATAGCTAAAGAACAAAAATAAAACATAACGGCGGAGTCTATGCAGAGGCGAGTCAACGAGCCGAAGTGCACGTCAAGCCGACAGACCGTGCAGGGCGAATCAAACCAAGTAAAATAACCACAAGTGACCACCGTTGTTGTTGGTGCACAGCGCCCCCAATACCTCGGTTTGGCCGTTCAGCTGCCAATGTTCGTCCGCGCGGGTGGTCGAGCAATAATCGTTACCAACGGTACCAAAACATAGCAAACAAGGACGATTTTCGAGCGCGGGACGCTCGCCGAGTGCGGCACCTAAGTTCGACAACATAGTTGTTTTCGCGACCTCCTACAGTAGTCCCTCGCCCCGCCCTCCCCTTCCCACTCCCTTCCCCTGCCCCACGCGCGGGTTCTCTTGCCTACCCGAATACATATCGGCGACGAGCAAAAATATTGAACGGAACACATGCAAGAGGATCACGTGTCCCCCCCTAACCGTTGCCCTCAAGGTATCCTATAAAGCTACAAATAATACGTTACCGTTGCCATATCGATGGCGTGCTCACCCTCGTGAATTGTCTCCGTGTTTCCACGACGATAAAGAAGACAGGCACAAGCCCAAGCCATATCGGAAACAGCATGGACCTGACGATCTTGAAATTCCCCAACTGTTCTCGTGCGACAGGAAGGAGACAGCGTGGGTTGAAGCGGAACACTTAGCTTTTGGGGATTCGCCGGATCTCCGGCTCAGCTGGAGACATGTTCGCCTTGGCCGATTTGCTGCGCGTCTGTACCGTTGTATTATCGCCCCCAAGAACTCGTGCGAAGTTTTGCGTGCTGGGAGCAACGAAAGTTCTTTGAAGATTCGACAGTGTTGCCTCAAGAGGCTTAATGAACAGTGTTTGTTTGTTGTGGTCGACCGTTAAGAGATTACTCTGATTAAAAACGGATGTCTCCTCATTTCTCGTGATAAAGTGCATGGAAATGTCGGCGAATTGGTTGATCGACCCCAAACCATCGGGCGTAGGCGCGTTGACAGGGGCTGGTGCTGCGTTCAAAAGTCACCGACATCGTGAACCGCTGCGGTTTCTCTCAATATCTACTCGGGTCTCCTCGCTTGACAGGCACCTAGTTCTTGAGACCACAACACGCGTCGGAGGCACGACCGGGCCGAACGCTATGTCTGTGACAGTTATGGTGGTTTCGGCAGCGTGGAAAACGAAGATGTTCGTCGACAGCCGAAGAGCGAGGGGTCGTTGAGCAATGCTGGGTTCAATATGCGCAAAAAAGATAAGCTAATCTAGGGCAGGAATCAGCTTGATTTAGGGAAGAAGGTGGCGCTTTCGACTCGATTTTGCAGTTGTAGGAGCAAACTTCGGCCTCATTTGACCTAGAAACGACGAGAGGATGAGGGCAATAGCTGGTTTCTGTCTCTTGTAGAAGGACTCGACCAAACGAATTTCCAGCTCAACAAGGGCGGCAAGCCACAGCAGTACCTAGCAGGCTCTCGGTTTACATCCTTCTGTTGTTCACCGATTTTGTTTAAGTGCACATCGCAGTTTAGGATTGTTCGCATAGACCCCACCGTTCTTTGTCATCACAACACCCATCAACGGACGTTAGTGATTTTTGGGTGTTGTCTATTTCCAGAGCACACCCCGGCCCTACTGCTGTGGGCCGTGTTGTGCAAGCCCAAGCTCCCTGGAGGCAGCACCGGCCGGTTTTCGCCGCAACACCTCTTCCCTTCCTTTACCCTATTGGGTCCACGTTCTGCTGTCAGCTCACGCTCTCTTTCTCTATCTCTCTCTCTCTCTCTCTCTCTCTCTCCACATATTCATATGTCGGTCTCTCCTTCTGTCTATGCATGTCGCGGTATGCAGTTATAATTTACCGCAACCTCCCTGCATGTTACCCATTTCCCCGTGTTTGCTCTAAACGGCTCGACCACTCCACAGCTACCCGTTCAAGAAGAACAAACATGTGCGCGCACGCACAGGCAGATGGATGCACGAGTCACGAGTAACTGACCGTGAAGTTGATGTCGACCGCAGAGAAAACCAGCTGGTCCGCGCCCGAGACGAGCTCGAGGCCGCGGTAGCATTGGATGAGACCGGCCACGTAGGCGAACCACCCGGAATAGATGTGGAAGTACTTATTCACCTGCCGAGAAAAAAGGCAGAGCGCCGAAAATTATTTCTAGCAGAGGAACGTATCGTATTAAAGACAACACCCAGCCGGAGCAGCTCACACGAACGAGCGGGGCACACCTGTGCGAACGGGAAAACTTACACGCTTCACAGACCGGATCTTCCGTCGACACGGTATCTCACGTAACAACTACCAGGTATACTATTGACTGACCCTGTGGAACAGTGAAAAGTTGTTGCCCTTGGCCACTAGCGCTCTGGCGCGAGCCCATCCCGTCGCAATCTGAAGAACGATGGCCCCAATCATGTAGAATCCTGATCAAATGCACATGTCACGGGGACAGGAACACAAGGGGGGAAGGGGGTACGATACGATTGTGGCAATAACATCGGACATAATGGATAATGGCGTTCAGCTTGCATGCTGCGGGGAAAAAATATCGTCGCCCAGGATAGTGGAACAATCATTTGTTTCCCACATAAATGCACCAAGTATCAATGAATGGCCGTGCCAAAAAGGCAGGTGCTCGGCATGAGAATTTGCACTAGCTTGATCGTTTGCTCAACAGAGAAAGGACTACTGTGATATCATTTGGGCCTTTTCGTGGTGTGGCACAAATCCTTGCGTGTCGTACCAAAATGGTTGTTCGTTGTAATTCGGACACCATCGGAGACGCATGCCACGATAGAGGTAGCACTGTTCGTTCTTTTCGTTTCTGAATGACAGGTCTCCTTAACCCAAAATTGTCGGAATGTCATTCTTGTTTTTGCAATATGATTTTTTTTGTATACCTAGGCCATAGGTTTTGTTCATTGGGTTGCACTTTCATCCTTCTCAAAATCACTTTTTGGGTGAGGTTTAGAGCTCCTCAAGTGAGGAGCCTCACAAAAACAAAACGGTGCACCTCCATCGTACCATTTGTCTGGAATTGTTTTTTGTGTATTGTGAAGGAAAGTCTCTTCGGGTACTACAAAGTGTTCCCGTTCGTACAACAAAAACAAGAGGCTTCGAAGTTGACGTGCCACGCGTGCCACGATAGACGTAGAACTTTGTTTGGCCGTAACGTTTTCTGAATGACGGGGCTCCTTACCCCAAAATTCGTCGGAATTTCATTCTTTTTGTTTGCAATAGTTTTGGTTGTGCACTTAGGCCCTGGGATTGTGCTTCGGGTAGCACTTTTTGTTTTTCCTCAAATGAGGTTTTTTGGGAGAGGATTTAGAGCTCCTCAAGGGAGGAAGCCTCAGAAAAACAAAATGGTGCACCTCCACCGTAGCGTGCGTATTGCAGTTGGACCCTCTACCTTACACCCCCCGAAACGTGTTGTCTCGTTTCTCGCCCCCTAACCCCCTAGCCCCACCCCCTCTCTTCTTTCCCTCGTGGACTCACCCCACTTTGCGTGTTCCGAAGTGTGCGGGCCACCTGTAGTGAAGATTGCCGTGATGGCAAGAGGAAGCAACGCCTCCGCGCAGATCACCATGCACTCCTGGTGCATCTCCCACCAGAGGTTACCAATCACCGTTGTCTGACCCTTGCGATATCTACCAGCGACGGTGGTCACGGGACGGCCAGAAGAAAGGAGAAGGGGGGGGGGGGGGGGGGGAAGTAGGAGGACGGAGTGGGGGAATGGAAGGTTGTGTGTTGTTGAGGATAACCAGCGAAACATGCCCAGGGTGACACCAGGTGTGATTTTCTCTGTGTATGCGCGTTTCATACAGGATGGGATCAGTGCACTTAGGACTCGCACCGGTTCTATATCCTAGAGAGATACGGGACAGAGATCATACATCTCCGATAAAATGAGACGAGCACAAGAAAAGTAAACCAAAATGCACTGTGCGAACATGTAGCACGGACATCAACTTGGTTAGGAAACATGCCATAGAGACTGTATCCAAGCAGACCTATAATATTGCACACGCAAAACCCGCGAGCCTTGGGCCACGCGACGGCCGCGGAGTTTGTCGTGTTTCTGCTAAACGGAATAGCTGTACATTGAAACCGGGGAGGCCGGATATGGACCCATTCATGGCGAAGGAGAAAACAAGACCCATACGACAGTTCGTATATCATTGAAAAGTAACAAATCACTAGGCGCCTACGCCCGGCCAGGCCTCGCCAGCAAAAGCTCGACCTGCTGCAGGTGTTGGGTCGGTTATTGAATCAAATCAATGACCAAACAAAGGCCCCTTCCAGCAAACCCAGCGAGGGGAGAAGCTCCATCACAGATTACCCGAATCCACGCGCAACAGCAAACATACACACAAACTAACACGCAAAGACCTGGCGCGGGCACATGTCTAAGTCGACAATCATGGGCTAGTCGCCTGTTCTAAAACGGAAGCACCCCTTTAGCATCGACCTCGAGACTAAACCGATGCGGATTGCAATACATCACGGGCGAGCGTGCGGAAACACGTGAAAGGTACAACACCATATGCCTCCAACGTTTGCGCTGTTTCTCCTACCCCAATAGAAGGTGGCATTCGGCACTGTCGCGATCCCAAGCCATTCATTTCCTAAAGTAACAGACAGAAACAAGCCAAAAAACGACAAAGAAAAACAGTTCTAAACACAAGTGTTTCGGGCCACCTCCTCTTCTCTGACAACATTCTAACCGCCAAGCAGATAGAAACATTGGCTGCAAGCGCCCTCGCCTGGCTTGGTAGATGCCGTATGGCGCGATTATCATCCATGCAAACAGAAGGAGGGCGCCGTGGAGGGCAAAATAATCAGTGGAGTCGTCGCAGGCGGAAGATACGGTGGCGTCTGCAAAATTCACCAGCGCATCACCGCGCTGGCTGTTCGGATGCTTCCCGATGCCCTCGCCCGAGCGCCACGCGAAGATAAGGGGCGTGTCGACGCCTGCTGCGATGTCGTCAGCGAGCGGGTAGTCCTGGTTGTCGATCGCGAAGCAGCCGGGGAAGGGAGAGAGGGAGAATGTTAGTGGCGGCCACGAGTTCGACGGCGACCACGGCTGGCGCGTTCGTGAAACATGGCGTTTCGTGGCAATAGTCAACGCCGAATAATTGATGCTCATTTTCGAAACAATGGTCAATTGGGTTAGCCTCCCCCTAAGAGGGGTTTCCATCAATACCCGCGACCGCAAGGAACTATGGTGGCGTTGGTCGCAGCGACAGCGACAGTTATCGATCCATCGACGTCTAAATCGATCTCGCACAAGAATAGTAACCGAACGGTCAATCATCGCGGTTCACCACGGCGCAAAATATAACAACCAAACATCATGCTCGCACATCAAGAAAAATGTAATCGTGTGAGAGCAAGGCGCGTAGCTAAACTCTGATTGGTTATTGCTGCAGCGCAAGAAGGCGTGGTTAGGCATGAATGCCGGTGGTACACCGTCCTCTTCCCAGCCTATACCCCCCCCCCCCCCCCCTCCCCTCCCGTCCCTTCCCCCCCCCTCCCGTCGCTCTCCGGCTGCGTTGGTGCCGCATACAAAATAAGTCTCAACACCACTGACGATCGTTGTTTCTCTATTACCACGTAAAAAAGGTTTGGTTCCAATTTACTGGTACAAACAATACTATAAACACCGGATACAGAACTGGGAACCGGATGTTGTAGCACGCAGGGAACGTGTCGACGTATCTTCATGGATGTTTTGGTGAGGGAGACGTGTTCACTATATACAGAATGCAACACGAAAAAAAATAATACCTGGTATCCGTCAACACGCTTCCAACGCAAGGCCAACGCGATAAATTTAGTAGCAAGGGCCGCACAGCTATTGTACTGGAAGTGCTGCAGAGCGTCGGAACACAATAGGGGACGCGTGTTACGATACAGGTAGCACTGTTAGGACATTTTTTTTTCTGAATGACAGGGCTCCTTAACCCAAAATCGTCGGAATGTCATTCTTGTTTTTGCAGTATAAATGTATTGTATATCTAGGCCATGGATTTGTCCATCGGGTTGCACTTTCAGTTTACTCAAAATCATTTTTTTGGTGAGGTATAGAGCCTCAGAAAAAAAACGGTGCACCTCTACCGTACCATGTGTCAGGGGAGTACAGGCGAGAGCCTTCCAAAACGCCGTCCGTGGCAACGACGCACTGATCGTTTATCTTCGTAGAAAAACCAAGCTTGATGTCTTAGAGAGGGGACGGCTGGGTAAAGGGGGGGCTCGTGCACGAATCATTGAATCTACAGATGCAGTTTGTGTCACACGTTGATGTAAGACACGTGCTACGCGCGCTGCGCTCTTGCGATCTGTGTGAAGTGCCTCGCGTGTATAACGCAAAAACACGAAAAACGCACGTGTTTAGAACTAAACAAAACTCACACCCACATCAGAAACGTGCTCAGAAATAAACGGGTGTTTGCCGACTGTGGTGTCAATCGTACTACGCTTAACGGAGCAACGAATTGGATGTGACCCAACAAGCGTCCGCTGCCGAGCGGTGCCGCTTTAAACACTCCCGATGGAGACTCACAGAATCGTCGTTTCCCAAGCCCTGACGAGCGAACGTTACGCTGGTCCACTCCCCAGTCGAGGTAACGTTTACGACCTCAAGCTGAGCGTCGCCTTCAGCGTCAAGAGGTGGCTCATCCCGCCTGTGGGCCGACGTAGGCGGGAACCGTCATGAAGGGGCAGTGTTAGGGGGGTGCGTGGTTTTCGTATTATCGTACCACCCACGTAGGATGTGTGGGCGGGCGGG
>JAYJMJ010000431.1:1848746-1860055 GCA_036873875.1 Laminaria ephemera | reverse complement strand
GGGGGGAAGTGATCTTGTGTATGTTACGTTGATAACGTACGAGTCTGGACGAATCCTAACATTGTGTTACGATGTTTCTTTGTGCACGCACCGATCACGGCGTATCACTATGTTACCGTACCAGAGCCGACGAGATCCAGAACATAGCGTTACTGAGTTAAACCGTTCGTGGGTATGCATTTAACACTACGTTTGCGTGTTATAAGCGGTTGCTCCTCCAGTGCCATCACCACGTTAGGACGTTGCCAAGCCGCCGTGTTAGGCCCGATAACGTAACTAGGTGTTATCCGAGTGGTACGTTATCCGAGGTGTGGAATATTTTATATATTTCGTCCCAAAAACAAAAAATGATGAAGCTTCGCGTTGTTTTTCGAGGCAGCCACTCTGCACTGCTACGTACGAAGTCAAGATCTACCATCTCCTTCCTATGATGCACTCGTCGACAGCGGTGTCACATGTTCAAGTGTCGAGTGTCCCTGCTGCTGCCGAAAAACGAAAAAACGAAACAAAACAAAACAAAACAAAACAAAAACAAGTAAACCGAACGCTTTCCCCATATCCCCTCTCTCCCATCCGGCCATCGATTCAGTACCTCTCCACAAACCCCAGATCTCCGTCCGTTCAATCTGTCCACATAATAAATTACCATGCTCGAGAGAGACGATAATTAATTTCCATGTTCGAGGGAGAAACAAGATAAAAATACATTAATTCACAAAAGACGTTAGCCCCGGTGGTCGAGTGATGCACATTAATTGGATTCCTGTGAGACGTCCCATGGGATTTTCACGGCCCATGGGGCGTCCCATGGGATTCCATGGGATCGGTACATGCCCATGAGACGTGACACGGGACATCCCATGGTCTCAATGGGACGCGTGCTACGATGAGGTAGCGCTTTCTGGATTTTTTGTTTCTGATTGACGACGCTCCTTACTAACCCAAAATCGTCAGAATATCGTTCTTGTTTTTTAATCTGATTTTTTTGTATACCTAAGGCCATGGGTTTTGGTCATCGGGTTTGAACTTTCAGTTTTTTACTCAAAATGCGTTTTTGGGTGAGGTATAGAGCTTCCTCAAGTGAGGAGCACCAGAAAAAAAACGGTGCACCTTTACCATAGCATGAGTCATGGGACGACCCATGGGGACCTCAAGGATCCTATGGGACGTCCCGTGAGGTGCCGACGCTTATGGCCCAGCCACAAACCCATGGGACATCCCTATGGGATCATGGTGGTCCCGTTGGTTTTGTCATCCCATGGGGCGTCTCGCAAGGCGATTCCCATGCCATACGATGCGATATTGCGTAGGACTTCCCATGGGACGTCCCATCGGGCATTTGATATATCATGGGTCATTTATAGATTCCGTACCAGATAGCCATGGCCATGTGACATGGCGTAGGTAGTGTCCATAAGTCATCCCATGGGATGACCCTATTAGATGTTGCCTATGGGACAACCCATATAATATGCTATATGGCAAACCCATGAGTTGAGCTATAGGGATAACCCATGAATTGAGCCGTGGGATATGCCACGGGGAGCCCACGGGATAATCTATGGGACACCCTATGGGACAACGCATTTGAGACGACTTATGGGATGTCAAACAGCGTATGGGCATTCTCATGGTACGTTCTATGGGATGGCCCGTAGGATGTTAGGCATCCTGTAGGCTGTGCTATAAGATTGTTCTTGGGATCTCAAGCGAACCATGGGCTGGCCCATGGAACGCCCGTAGGGTCCCTTCGGCAGGCTCATGGGCTGTCTCATAGCACGTCTCATGGGCTGTCGTACGGGGTGTCACACGGAGTGTGCCATGCGAGATATGACTACATAACCCTAACCCTTACCCTAACCCTAACTACCCATGGCATAAGCCCATGGGACGTTTGGAAGCCCATGGCACAGCCCATGGGGTGTCCCATGAGACGGTTGGAAGCCTATGGCACAGCTCATGGTACAGCCCATGGGATAGCCCGTGGCATGTGTGCCCACCGAACCGCGCATGGGACTGCCTACGGGGCGTTTGGAAGCCCACGGTACAGCGCATGGTATAGCCGATCGGACAGGCCATGGTACGTGTACATCCCATGGGACTGCCCATGGGACGTTTGGAATCCCATGGCCCAGCCCATAGGGCGTCCCATGACACGTGCACATCCCACATAGCTCATGAGATTTCCTGCGGAAGGTTTGAAAGCCGAGGGCACAGCCCATAGGACTGCCCATGGTTCTGCCCATGGGACGTTTGAAGGCCCGTGGAACTGCTCATGGGACTCCTGGCGTCCCATGACATCGTTCATGCAAAGTTTAGCATGCCATGGGCTGTCCCATGGGACTGCCCGTGGTACTGACCATAGGTCATGTACATCCCATGGAATTGCCCATAGGACTGTCTTATGAAAGGTTTGGAAGCCCATGGCGAAGCCCATAAGTCATCCTATGGTACGTGCACCCGCCGGGGGAGCCCATGAGATTGACCCCGGGACTGCCTATGGAACGTTTGAAAGTCCATGGGACTGCCCGTGGGACTGCCTATGGGATGTTTGGCATCCTTTGGGCCAGCCTGTGGGACTGCCCATGGTCCCATGGGACAGCCCATACGACGTACACCTCCCATGAAACAGCCGATTGGACTGCCCCTGGGACTGCCTACAGAACGTTTGGAAGCCCATGGTGCAGCCCATGGCATAGCCCATGGTATAGCCCATGGTATAGCCCATGGGACAGCCCATGGCCCGTGTACATCCCATGGGACTGCCCAGGGGCTATACTATAAGACAGCCCATGGGACGTTTGGTATCCCATGGCGCAGCTCAAGAGGCATCCTAGAACAGTGTACATCCCATGGGCCAACCCGTGGGACATTCTACGGGACGTTTAGAAGCACATGATGCATCTCATGGGATTGACTATCGGACATTTGGAAGTCCATGGCACAGCCCATCGGACTGCCCATGGGACAGCCCGTGCGACAACCCATGGGATGTTTGGCCTCCCACGGAACAGCCCATGGCACAGTCCATGGGACGCCCCATGGGACATCCCATAGAACATCCCACGGAAGATCCCATGGGTCATTCCTTGGAAAGTATTAGCTAGATGTTCCGTACAGAATAAAAGCCTGCATAGGGGGGAATACTTGATAATCGACCTTTTACTCGCCTTTGGACGTGCCGTGTCACCATGCCGCCAACCAAAACGGCGGCGCTTGTTTCTGTGTCGACTATGTTGATATTCTCACGCTTTTACCATTCCTAATGGGATATGTCTAACATGCTAACGAGGTGGGCCATCGCCCGTCCAAACTTCGCTTTCACATGTCAAGCATGGTCCGGGCAAACGTCATGTCCCGCCCGATTATTCATCCAGGATAATATGTTCAGCGAGGTCAACGAGAAACTTGTCCCAGTCGAAGCTCGTTTGACCGCAAACCGTCTTGTTGTCCCGGATGACACGCCGTTCTACCCGTCCTCCCCGCGCGAATAGGATGTGTCCAAACAATCTAGACTACATCTGTCGAAGGTGATCTTGAATTGTTCATGAGCGCTGTGTTAAACTATCCTGTTGCTGATCGTGCAAAGCGTGTTTGATAAACAGCGAGTCGCGTGATAAATGCATCGAACTGTTCCGCTTCTTGGTAACAACCTAGATCGTCTACTGAACAAGTTCATCCCAGACGAACGTATCCCGTCAACCCCACAAAGGACTACGCCCCCCCTTCCCCAAACCCCACTTCGCCCTTGCCACTTGCCTGCCTGCAGTTGTCGAAAATACAGCAATAGAGGCAGTGCTTGCTGCTTAACGTTTGCGAACTCCTCGCTCGCAAGCCATGCCACAGCCCTTCTTGAGGACCGTACCTTTGTCCAATCGCCGGGAGAAACATCTCCATCGGCACCGCCACCGCTGACAAGACCTAGTCGGGGACAACCACACCAGCGGCAAACAATGAAGGTCTATACTCCCGGGAGGAAAAGGCGAAGGCTCGTACGAGCATCAGGCTATGGCACTAAACTCCGCCGTTTTCCATGTCCGGTGAAAGCTGGCTTACTGCTCTTCGTCGCTGCTATCCTCGCGGCGCCCATAAGCACCGTGCTGACATGGGGTTCGGAGATGAGTGCGGGGGTGTTCGCGGCGCCTTGCACTTCCGGAAACACAACCACAAGTGGAGCCCAACAAGTGAATGTCACGCCCAACACCATCCTGGACCTCACGAGCGTTTTCGACTGCGAGGGCGGAGACTTCGAAGTGTACTGGTCGGGCGAAATACAGCTGACCGGTACTATCGTCATTGGCAGCGGAACCACAGTGAGTATATTTGGCGACGAAAATTCGAGTGTGCGCAGCAGCAGCAGCAGCAGCAGCAGCCTGAGCGACCAGGAAGGGCTGGAGGAGCTCACGAGCAGACTAGCTCTGCCATTCGGGCTGACTTCGGCCGCCGTGGGCGTGAGTCCCGGGGACATAACTGCCGACACCGACACGAGCATTTCTTTCGGGCCAATGTTTTTCGTTGACCGCGGGCAATTAATCCTGAACGACTTAATCGTTCGCGGTGGGTTTGCGGCCAATACCACCACCGCTCCAGACGGAGTTGGAAAAAATTATGGGAGTGGGGGCGGCATCTACGCGGTAAACTCGATTGTGTCCGTCTCCCGCTGTGACTTCAGCGACAACTTCGCGGAGCACTTTGGAGGAGGGATATTCGCGAACGAATCGAGTCTCCAAGTGGTCGACTCGACGTTCGGAAATTGTGAGGCTGGGTTTTTGTCGACCGTGGATGACGAGGATCTGGTGGGCGAAGGCGCTGCCATATATGTAAGTACAAGTGGGGTACCCAGTTGAAGAGCGTGCCACAACAAGAGAAAACGGACTTTAAGAGCGGTCAAAATTGGTTTGTCACGTCTTGGTAAGAACGCCCACAACAAGAGAAAAGGGATTTTAAGAGCGGTCAAATTGGTTTGTCACGTCTTGGTAGGAACGTCCACAACAAGAGAAGACGGACTCAAGAGCGATCGAATTGGCCTGTCACGTCTTGTGAATCCTGTATACCAAAGCCTGTATGATGCCCAATCTGATATAAGAGCGATACGGAGTTAAGAACGGTGCTACGATAGAGGCAACACTTTTGGACAATTTTGTTTCTGAATGACGGGGCTCCTTAACCCAAAATCGTCAGAATGTCATTCTTGCTTGGTAACATGAATGTTTTTTTAAACCCAGGCCATAGAGTTTGGTCATTGGGTTGCACTATCAGTTTACTCAAACCAAGCTATTACGGAGGAACATAGTAATCAGGACCAAATATGGTTGGTAAAAACAGTGGAATATGTAGGTTTTTGTCTACACCGTGGGTCCTGATTACTATGGTCCTCCGTAATATTGGGTGAGAGATCTGAAGCTCCTCAAGAGGGGAAGGAGCCTCAGAAAAAAAAACGGTGCACCTTTACCGTGCTATTAGTAGCGTGTGTCTGTTCCAAAGGGGTTCTTAAACCGGGTTACCCCACCGTACTGTTACACGCAAGCTACGCTAGGGGGGTGTATCCATTTTTTTACTGAGAATGAGCTCTATCCCTCACCCCAAAAAAATTGTTTTTGAGCCTGTTTTTGAGGAAAAATCAAAGTGAAAGATCGATGAACAAATCTCATGGCCTAGGTATGTAACGGATCACCATGACACAAATCGCATTCAAAATACATTGGGTGCCGGGTAGTTCCTCCGTTGAGGAAGCACCGTCAGGCTGAAGACGCATGCTACTGACAGTACGGTAGAGATGCACCACTTTTTTTGCCTGAGGCTCCTCACCCGAGGAGCTCCATACCTCTCCCAAAAAAAAAGTAATTTGGGGAAAAATAACAGTGCTACCCGATGAAAAATCCCATGGCCTACGTAGGGTTACAGCGAAAATTGCCGTAAAACAAAAACAGTGAAATTCCAACGATTTTGGGTTAAGGAGCCCCGTCGCTCAGAAAATGTTTCGGGAAAGTAGTGCTACCTCGATCGTGGCGCGCGTCTGGAAAGCTTTGGCAAAAAATTGCTACCCCGGTCGCCTATCGTATCGCGTGTCTTTCGTTGTACGGAAGGAACATCGTGTTCTATGTAGCAGCCACAATCGTGGTTACCTCCCTCGTGTTGCTTTGGCAATGTTTGTGCGGCTTTACCCTCGCAATGGCTCGTATGGTATCCCGTCCCTTGGTGAGGACTAAGGGGGGGGGATCAGATTCCCGTTCACGTTTCAGACTCCTGCCACATGCCGTCTGACGCAATAACGAGGCTAATGCTGCATGCGCGTTACTTACCCAATCCCCCACCTAAACACCGGAACGGAATGATGGATGATGGTTGGCAGGTTGAGTTGTCCCAGGTGCTGGTCGATGGTTGTCTATTCGAGGGCGGCTACGCCAAAAAGAAAGGTGCGGGCATATCCCAAAAGACTGGGGATATATCTGTGCTGGGCTCGGTGTTCTACGGCAACGTCGCGGGGGGCGAAAATATCGAGAACGGTGAGAGTCAGCACCGAGGCAGTGTCTTGGCAGTACGGTAGAGCTCCCTCCATAGTGCCGGTTGAGTATTAATAGAGCCATAATCCCGCTAATGGGCCTGTGAAACCGCTTGGCACAGATGGAAACAACCAGTAGTGGCAGTATGCGGAGTAGTGCCGGTTGCCTCTATTGTGCCGGTATTTTATGTCTGGCACACACCGGCACTGTAGAGGGACCACTAGTGTATGGCATGTCTTGGCAATATGGTGGTAGGGGTGGGCATAATGGTGGCAAAGGAGGTAGTGGCTACGTACATACTGTTAATATGTGATGTCATTTCACACAGGCTACGGCAAAGGTGCACCGTTTTTTTCGTCTGAGGCTCCTCGCTTGAGGAGCTTCACATCTCACCCAAAAAAAATAGTTGGAGTAAACTGAAAAGTGCAGCCCAATGACCAAACCCATGGCCTGGGGCATAAAAACTGTTCTTATTACAAAGGCAAGAATGACATTCCGACGATTTTTGGATTAAGGAGCCCCGTCATTCAGAAACAAAATTGTCCAAAAGTGTTGCCTCTAACGTACGACGCGTCATTTGCCGTCCGACAACGAGCAGTAGGAATATCCCCAAGGGGACCGACGCGTGCTACCAATAGTACGCTATAGAGGTAGCACTTTTCGATGATTTTTGGTTTCTGAATGACGGCGCTCCTTACAAACCCAAAATCATCGGAATGTCGTGTTCTTTTTTGTCTCAAATCTGAATTTTTTTGGTACAACACCTAAGCCATGGAGGGGGAGTTGTTCGTCGGGTTGCACTTTCGGTTTAAATTTGAAATCATTTTTTGGGGTGAGGTTCAGAGCTCCTCAAGTGAGAAAAAAAAAAAAAAAAATGGTGCATGCTACGGTAGGGTGCACCTTTTTTTTTTTTCTGAGGCTCCTCACTTAAGGAGCTCTATACCTCTCCCATAAACTGATTTTGGGAAAAATAAAATCGCTACTCGATGAACAATCCCATGGACTCGGTATTCAACGAAAATGATCGTAAAAATCATTGATAAATTCCGACGATTTTTTGGGTTAAGGAGCCCCCCCCGGCATTCAGAAAATATTTTAGCCAGAAAGTGCTACCTCTGTGTCGTAGCACGAATCGGGTCTGAACTTAACTGATCGCCGTGTAAATTTGGAAGCCCGCAATCGCCTAGAATATCTCCACACCGCGGTCGATGAGGTAAAACAAAGGCTCCAACCATCTCGAAAAGGAATTCCCTGTTTTTTGTTTACGCCGCGCACAATAGACGCTTGCATTCGCAGGTAAAAATAACTTCCCCCTGTCTCCTAAGATGCCCCATGGCACTACCATGCGACAAGTGGTACGATAGAGGTATTAATAGCCCTTTTTGGCAAAAATATTTTGTGAATGACGGGGCTCTCTTAACCCAAAATTCGTCGGAATGTCATTCTCGTTTTTGCTTAATATGATTTTGTTCGTATACCTAGGTCATGGGTTTGTCCATCGGGTTGCACTTTCAGTTTTACTCAAAAAAATACGTTTTGGGAGGGTGAGGCATAAAGCTTCCCCCCCAAGTGAGGAGCCTCAGAAAATAAGTGGTGAATGTACCTCTACCGTGGTGCGTGTCACCCCATGCGTGCAGAAGACGCGACAGGAGAGGGCGCCGGCCTGTTCCCTCCAGTGAGGAACCCCAGAGGAACCCCAACAGGATTGTATGTGCACCCCTACGATGTGTCATAGAAACGCTTTTCCCCCCGTGTCTCCCAAACCCACCCCATTGCAGAGGATGCAACAGGAGAGGGCGCTGGTGTGTCCTTCTCGGGGTGCGATCGATCGTTCGACGGCTTGGCCGCCTGCGGCGTGAACGACACGGTCTTCTCCAACAGCAGCGTCGCAAAGAAGGGAGGTGCTGTGGCCCTCTCCACGGGGGTCCAGCCGTCGGTCCTAGTAGAGTTCCACCGGTGCACGGTCAACGGCAGCTCCACGGGAGACGCCTTCAAGGACGATCCTCAGGGGGAAGGGGGTGCATTTTCGGTCGGTGGGGGCGTCACGCTTCTGCTGTCGGACTGCGTTCTCGCAAACAACTACTGCGGGAAGAAGGTGGGTTAGGGTTTGACGCGTGCTGCGACATACCAGGTAGGTACTGTACCTCGTTTTTGGCCAACACGTTTCTGACCGACGGATCTCCTCACCCGAGGAAGATCCAAAATCGTTGGAACACCGTATATTTTCTGCAAAAAAAAAAAAAAAATTGACGCATGCTACGGTAGAGGTGCGGCGTTTTTTTTTTTTTTTTGAGGCTCCTCACTTGAGGAAGCTCTATATACCTCACCCAAAAAACTTGGCCTCAGTAACCCGAAAGTTCAAACCCGATGACCAAAAACCCATGGCCTAGGTATTAAAAAGTATTCATATTATTGCAAAAAACAAGAATGGCATTCCGACGAATTTTGGGTTAAGGAGCCCCCCCCCGTTATTCAGAAAAAAAAAAAAAAAGCCAAAAGTGCTATCTCTATCGCAGCACGCGTCAACTGGTAAGCTACCAGGTATATCATATCCTATAGTTTTCATCCTCCACAGTGAGGAATGATGGGTTGGAGAGCCGTATATGACACGGTATGAGGGGTTCGTTTGGGCCCACTTCATGGTGGCTGACGGGGCTCCTCAACTGCGCAGGCGGGCGGGACCGCCCCCCTTGGGAAAACGGAAATGGCAAGGTATATATATATATATTTTTTTTTAAATAAAAAAATACCGACGCATGCTACGGTATCGGTGCACCTTTTTTTTTTTCTTCATCTCCTCGCTTAAGGAGCTCTATACCTCTCCCAAAAACTGCTTTGGAGGAAAGCAAAAAAGTGCTACCCGATGGACAACAATCCCATGGCCTAGGGTTGTTTACAACGAAAATTATTGCAAAAAAAATTAACGAAATTCCGACGATTTTTGGGGTTGAGGAAGGAGCCCCGTCATTCAGAAAACGTTTTTTAATGTCTCTATCGTAGCGCGCGTCGCAGGCGGTTGGGATTGCTCCCCTTGGGAAAACGGAAATGGCAAGGTATATATAAAAAATAAATAAATGAATAAAAAAAACGACGCATGTTGCGGTGGGGATGCTCACGTTTTTTGTGCGAGGCTCCTGGCTTTAGGAGCTCTATGCCGACTTTGAGAAGACTATAGCGGCGTACGATAGAGGTAGCAAGTTTTGGCGTTTTTTTTGTTTCTGAGTGACTGGGCTTCATAACCGAAAATCGTCCTATTAATAATAATGTCATTTTGTTGTTTTGCTGTCTGTTTTTTTTTGTACGTACCTAGTAGGGCCATGGGTGGTTTGTTCATCGAGTTTTTTGCACTTTTAGTTTGCACAAAATCGGTTTGTGGGTGAAATACAAAGGTCCTCAAGTGAGGAGACTGTAGAAAAAAACTGGTGCACCTTTATCGTAGAATGTCTCGTAGCATTTTTTAGACGTTTTTTGTTTTCTGAATGACGGGGCTCCTTAACCAAATCGTCGGAAGGCATGTCGCCTTTTGCAATAAGATTTTTTTGTTGTATGTATCCCTGTATAGGCCATGGGTTTTGTTCATCGGGCTGCACGTTCAGTTTACTCAAAATCAGATACTCTGGGTGAGGCATAGAATTCCTCGAGTGAGGAGCCTCAGAAAAAAAATGGTGCGCCTTTGCCGTGATATGCGTCTATTACGATGCAAACACAACCCGATCAACATTCTCATGGGCTACCCTATATATATACATATATATATATATCTCACTTTTTTGCTTTCCAGCTTCTGGACAAGCCGTGGTCACAGGTGTCGTCCCTTCTCCCCCCCGGTCGTACGTGCCTTCATTTTTTCATCGCGCAGAGGGTTCAGCATTCCCCCAACGCTCGTCGATTTTCATCGAATTTTTGCTAACTCAACACACGCTCTCGCGCTTTCCGCAAGTCAATTTTTAGCCCAAGAAAAAGTCCCTACGAGTACGAGTATGCACTCGGGGGGGCTCGAACCCGTGACATTGACCTTAGTGGTCACTATAGACCATCGGGGACGCCGACGCTATATATGTGTGTGTGTGTGTTCTTCACATTAAACTGATATTTCCACCCGTCTACATCCAGCTGAGTACAACACACCCCACCTTGTACATGTATCACCCCCCCCCACAGTATATACCACCCGGGTGGCAATTATTCTGAAATGTTAAACGGCCACCTGCTTTTATCACCGGGGGTACGGTGTAAATCACCCCCTCACCGTATACCACCCCGGGTGGTAAAAATCCAAAACTCAAAGTATTATCACCGGGGGGGTGTTTTACTCTGTCATATACGGTACTCGTAGGTATATAACGATATTATCACGACCGGTCGCCCCGGTGGTCTAGTGATTAAGCTCGAATACTACTAAGGTTGGAGTCAGGGGTTCAAATTTCGGTATGGAGATTTTTGTTTCTGGAGACCAACTGCCGAGAGCGCTTTATAGCGTGGGTAAGCACAATACGACGTGAGTCGACGAGGGAAGAAAGTGCTGAATTATTCTCGCGATAAAAGTTGAGGCGCGTATCGTAGTGGGGAGGGGGCAGAAGAGCCTGCTTAGTGGCCCCGGATCTGAGTTACGGCTGGGGAGGGAGAAGGCGAAAGAAAAAATGCGAAGATAATTGATGGGATGAGCAAAAAATAATAATAACAATAATAATAACAATAACAACAACAACAACAACAACAACAAAAAACAGCAGCAGCAACAACAGCAACAACAACAACAACAACAACAACAACAACAACAACAACAACAACAACAACAACAACAAC
>JAYJMJ010000431.1:1659225-1670296 GCA_036873875.1 Laminaria ephemera | reverse complement strand
GCTTGTCTCACGACTGCTGGTTTGTCGAAGGAGCAACTAATAAGAACAAGCTAAACAACGCGAAGCGGTGCCTCCCAATATCGTCACCTCCTGTGCCCTTTACCACTGCGTACCTTCAGATATCGCTAAACCACATCGAATGTCGAGCATGACCATTGAGTAGTGTGCCAGGGCCCTCGCATCAAAAGTCAATAATTAAACGTGGTCATATGCTCACCAAAAAAGCAAAAAATGCTTTACGTACTGAAAAAATAACTATTTTTGTTGCCCCGCATACGAAACGCCTGTCCAAGCAATGTAAGTGTTTAAACAATTGCCCATATCTCGCGATGTACAGCTCCGATTGGAGAAAACGCTTCACCGATGTGTTTCCCTTGCTAATGCGGTCGTGTGGGTACGCTTATTGTCGAGCAATTTAGCGTATTCATTGTTTTGTCGCCCGAAGGCGGAATTTTCCTCCTTTCGCTAGAACCAGCTCGTAACAAAGGGAGTTAAGAGTTTGTGCATAGGTTTGCTTTTTTTGTTTCCCTTGGTTGTCTTCTTTCTGCGATTGTTTATGGGTGATCGACGTTGAAGCTCCTGCAACACATTAGAGGATGGCAACAATAACATTAAAGATGGTCTAGCTGTCACTAGGAACTCGCGGAGCAGGATAATTGTAACTGTCGTCAACTTGTGTGTGTTGTCAGAAAATTCTGGGAAAGGGACGCGGACGCTTTTGCAATCTACTTCGCCGAGGCCCACAAGACCTGCGATAGAAACGTCAGCTATACTATAATCAAGGCAAAAGGGTTTTTTAGGCCGCTACAATGTTTTCAAATTCACAAGGGATAAAAAAAAAACAGCTGCCGACGTGAAGTCACTGCTGTAGTGGTACTATTAACGTTAGTATTAGCAACACAAACTTATATCCTGCTGCATATGTTCTCGTACTTGGTGTTTTTGCTCTTTCCTCGCGCTACCGCAGGTCGTTTTCGACGCCGAGCTGGGCCTAGCGGTCGAGAGCCTGCCAGGGGGCGCCTCTACCCAAAGTCTGTG
Source organism: Laminaria ephemera (assembly GCA_036873875.1). Classification (NCBI taxonomy): domain Eukaryota; class Phaeophyceae; order Laminariales; family Laminariaceae; genus Laminaria; species Laminaria ephemera. Next base: position 1,669,258 of record JAYJMJ010000431.1, on the reverse strand, counting down.
GAATCTACTGTAGTATCAATGGTTGTAATATAAAAACGCGGCGGGTTTGCGCAGTCAGTCAGTGAACGCCGCCGAAGAAACCTTAGTATTTTTTTCGGTTGTTGAGTTGAAAAAATGCCGTCGGATTTATCTATGGACGTGATCCTGACGACTTCGTCGAAGTTACCGCGGACACGTCTACTTCCATCGATTTCTTCTACTTGTCGTCGAATTCGTCAATTTGACATCAATTGGTCAATTTTCCGTCCAATTCCTCAACTTTGCCGTCAAATTCGTCAAATTCGCCGTCCAATTCGTCGATTTCCCATCAGATTAATCAATTTGACGTCGAAATCGTTTTTCTGCGGTCGAATTATCAATTTCTCAATTTGCCGTTGAGTTCGTCAATTTGACACCATGTTCGTCAAACTTTCGGTCGAACTTGTGGATTTTCCGTCGAATCCATCAATTGCCCATCGAATTTGTCCATTTTGACGTCGAATTCGTCATTTTTCGATCGAAGCAGTCAGATGCGCGGTCGAATTCGTCAACCATGTCAAATGTACCACTGGGTTTCGTCCATTTACCATCTCATTTTGGTCAAATTGACAGTCACATTCGTCAGATAGGTGTTAATCGTTACGACACACATGTTGACCTCCAAGGATGAGGATGGGCTCGTCAATTTGACACGCCAAACCTGCTGTCGGACTCGTCAATTTGACACCGAGTTCGTCAACTTGCCGTCGAAGTCGTCAATTTGCCGTCGATTTCGTCAATTTCACACCGAGTTCGTCAAACTTGCCGTCGAAATCGTTGATTTGCTGTCGAGTTCGTCAATTTCCCATCGAATTCGTCCATTTTGTAGTAGAATTCGTCGCTTTTCTATCGAAGCAGTCAGATTTGCCGTCGAATCTGTCAGCCATGTCAATTGTGCCACCGGAATTCGTCGAACTTCTATCTCATTTGGGTCAAGTTGGCCGTCAAATTCGTAAACCTTACCTCTCGGACGCGTCGATTAGCCGTCGGGTTCGTCAATTTGGCACCGAACTCCTTAAACTTGCCGTCGAACTCGTCGATTTGCCGTCGAGTTCGTCAGTTTTTCACCGAGCTCGTCAAGTTTGCTGTTACTCATCGATTTGACGTTGAATTCGTCAATTTTTCATCAAAATGTTTCGTTTTGCCGTCGAATTCGTCACTTTGTCATCGAAACAGCCAGATTTGCGGTCAAATTCGTCAACCATGTCGATTATGCCACTAGACTTCGTCAAGTTTCCATATCATTTTTGGTCAAGTTGGCCGTCAAAATCGCCAGGTCACGACACACATGATGGCCTTCAAACAGCGCTCCACAATCCGGTGGATCAAGGATGAGGATGGGCTCGTCAATTTGACACCGTTGCCGTCGAACTCGTCAGTTTGCCGTCGAATTCGTCAATTTGACACCGATTTTGTCAAACTTGCCGTCGAGCTCGTCGATTTGCGATTGACTTGTCGGTTTTCCTCGAATTATTCCATTCTGCAGTCGACTTCGTCATTTTCCTCGAACTATTCCATTTTGCAGTCGGAGTTCGTCACTTTTCCATCGAAACAATCACATTTGCGGTCGAATTCGTCAACCATGTCGATTATGCCGCTGGAATTCGTCAAGCTTCCATCTCATTTTGGTCAAATTAGTCATCGTTTTCGTCAGACCGGCGGTAATCGTCACGACACAGGTGATGGCCTTCAAGGGGTGATTTTCTGCGTGTCCACAAATGCTCGTGAAAACGAGGTTTTAACTATTTCTACGAGATTAGACTACTCTTCGGTCTTCTTCTCGGGAACACAGATTATGAAGCTACTGTAAAGCTTTGAGGCGCATTTTTGTGAAATTGCACTCATAACTGTTTGAACTGACCACCTTTTGGTGAAATGAAAATCCGAATGCGGTAAACGCAGACATTGGCGAGGTTGGGGGCGGTATCATAACTGTTTGAAGCACCTTTCTGTGAAAAAAATGCCCTAAATTTTTAAATAACGTTTTGGTGAAAAAACACTCCAGCTTTTGTAAGCACCTTTTCCTATAAACTGTTAGCGATCACTTTTCTCTACCAGCCCTCGCGACTTTTTTCTTCGCTCCCCCACCCTCACCGCGCTCACACAACTCGCATACAATTATTGTACACCCCGACACGATAAAATTGCATCCGTCCTACTCTCAGCTCCTGGCATACGCTATGACCTTCAAATCAAGTGGCATCTCTCAGACGTCTTCTGTAACATGGTAATCCCAGGGAGAATTATACTATAACCTCTCGTGCCGTCAACGCGCCGTTCGCCCCTCCTGGAAGGTCTTCCTCCTCCCTTCAACGTCGTGCTGTAATACATCTAACGCCTCCCTACCAGTAGACTCCCCTTTCCCCACCGCTCCTCCGCTACTCGGTCCCCCTTATATGCCCTTCAAACCTAATACTATCTCCCAGACGCCTTCTGAAACATGGTGAACCCAAGGAGAATATAGTAGAGTGGATGGGCTAAGCTTAGACTCGGAGGATCGATCCATGATCTACCTTTGTTTCAAGCATTTATTTACCGTTTCGCTTCAACTTTTGCTCCTGTTCGAAATAATCCCTCCGCGTTTCTGGTGTTGGCGTGATGCTGTGTGCTGTAATGCTGGTGCTGTGCGCTTGAAGGGTGTGCCCTGTCTCTACCACATTGACAAATGAAACGACTCTTAGGAACTGTCTCTTATCACTCCGCGCACAGTCTATTGTACACCACCACGCGATAAAATTGCATCGGCCGTACTCTCAGCTCCTGGCATACGCTATGACCTTCAACCCAAATACCATCTTCCGGACGCCTTCCGTAACATGGTGAACCTATGGAGAACAGCGTACAGTGGATGGACCAAGCTCGGACTCTGAGGATCGGTCTACGATCAATTTTTGTCTCCAGCACCTGGGATCCTAGGATCCATGAAGGGGCCTAGTTGCCGTCTAGAGTCGGGGTGTTAAGAGTGCCTGTTTCATCCACTCCCGGTCTCACCGTTTCACATTGTTACGAGGAACATAGAACACGCGCGGCCGACCTATCATACAGCTTGCAAACGCTGAGTATTGACCATTCAATCGGTCGAAGTCACAGCTGACGTATTTGTAGTATGTTTACAAAATCCCATCCAAGCGTGTTTCAAGTCCAACAGGCACCGCCTTACGGCATAAATAGGACCAGTCCATGGTGCAAATCTCCGGTTGATGGCTTCTTACAGTGTTCGTACCAGGTGTTTGTTCATTACTAGAAGGGAACTTTGTCTTAAAAAGGCCAACGACTCAGTTGGGACTACGAGTAGTCCTTGGTGCAAATCTTCGGCATATCATATTATATACCTGGTACAAGAGTACCATATATTTTCATCAGTTGGTAGAAGGGAACTTCGTCAAAACAAGACCAACAGCATGGAATGCCTCGCCCATCTCGCCCTCACCCCACCCCCCCCCAAAAAAAAAAACGAAAGCGTTGCAAGCAACATTCTCGAACAGGAGTGGAAACCCCCGACTCGACTACAATTTCAAAAATCGAAATCGAAACGACGACCAACAGAGACGCTCAGCGCGACACACCGAGCCCCACCAGCTCTACCCGCGCGCATCGAGTCCCGCAGAGGTGTGCAAGAGGAGTCCTGCTTGTTCGTCAGCGCCAACAAACCTTGTGATGGCAAACAACCAAAAACAATAACCGTACGCTTGTAAGGCACACCAATGCCTCGACAAAAATGCATGCACTCAATCAACGCAGAATACAAAAAACTACTTCTAAGAAAACTAACGGAACTGTGGCTGCTGAGAGCAGCCATCCTCAGGGTTCGGTGGGAGGCCATGTGTATGGTACACGACATAACCGGGGGCGAAAATAAACAGCCCGGCTGCTATGAAGTACCTGGTACCTACGAAGCAGGCACGTTGCGAGTCTTGTAAAATAAAAAAATGAAATACGTACAGAAAATCAGCTTCAAAGTCTTTCAAAATCAAAAGTAGATACGCTCAAGAAAAACAGCTTCAAATCTATGAAGAATCAAAAGGGAATACAAACAGACAGCTTCAAGTCGTCTAAAATCAAAGGGATATACGTTCAAGAAAATCAGCTCCAAGTCTTTTAAAACCAAAAGAAAACACATAAATACTTCCCCTTTAGCCAGGACAATATCTACCCTATAGCCTAGGGACGATAGCTATACTACGTCTACTCGTACCTTTTTCAGAAAATCAGCTTCAAGTCTTCATAAATCAAAAAAGGAATACGGATACACAGCTTCCAAGTCTTCACTAGCCTTTACGGTGTTCTCAACCCACAAATCGTACCAGATAAAGTACCAAGTATATTTGGATTTTTGACGTGGTCCGCATATTTTTCTCAGTTTTTCCAAAACGCGCGGCGAAGCCGCGCTCAGGCATGAGCCTTAGCCTGGGTTAGGGTTGGGGTTAGGGTTAGGGATGGGTTAGGGTTGGGTTGGGTCGACGCCCTCTCGCCATTTGTAAAAAAAAACCCACAAAAACACGAAACCAGCCTAAAAACCTCTATAAAGTGAAACATATTTGGTACTTTATCTGGTATGATTTGTGGGTCAAAGACCGGTAAAGGCGTTTCCAAGTCTTTGAAAAAATCAAAACGACACACAGAAATTCAGCTTCGAGTCTTTTTAAATCAAAAGGTAACACACAGAAATAACCCCCCTCTAGCCAGGGACAACATCTACCCTTTAGCCAGAGCGCGATATCTCTACATCTACACGTACCGTTGCTAGAAAAACAGCTTCAAGTCTTTAAAAAACAAAAGGGAATACAAACAACTTTCAAATCTTTCAAAATCAAAAGGCAATACGCTCAAGAAAATCAGCTTCAAGTCTTCTAAAATCAAAACAAAACACAGAAATACTCCCCTTTAGACAAGGACAATATCTACCCTTTGGCCAGAGGACAATACCCACACGAATACTACGTATACTCAGATGTTTTCTCTGTGTACGTGGAAAATTATACACGCACCACGGAAACCTCCGGGTGTCAACACACACGCACAACCGGTGGATACAAAAAAACGTTCCAAGGGTGTTTAGTAGGGTAAATACTCTCGAGTACCCGAGTACCAAACCTGGTTCTTTTGATTATACCCGGGTAGGTACCCGGGTATCTCAAGAGTATAAAGGGTGTGTTTCGTAGAGTAAACAATCTGTGGTACCCGGGTACCAAAGCTGGTTATTTTGGTCATACTCGTACCCAGGGTAGGTACCCGGGTACCGCTAGAGCATGTACCCTAGTAGCGTAAATCCGCTGTGGTACCCGGGTACCAAACCTGGTTGTGTTGGTCATATCCGCGGTAGGTACTCGGGTACCTCCAGAGTATATCTACTATGGTAGGATAAACACTCTTGTGGTACCCGGATACCAAACCTGGACATTTTGGTCATACCCGGGTAGGTACCCGGGCACCTCCAGAGTATACATACCCTGGTAGGATAAATACTCTGTGGTACCCGAGTACCAAACCTTGTTATGTTCGTCATACCCGGGGTAGGTACGCTCGTAGCCCCAGCGTATATACCCTATTACGGAGGACTATAGTAATCAGGACCCACGATATAGATAAAAACCTATATATTCCAGCTAACCATATTTGGTCCTGATTACTATGTTCCCCCGTAAACAGCACCTAAAGACTCTGTGGTACCGGTATACCAAACCTGAACATTTTGGGTCATACCCGGGTAGGTACCCGGGTATCGCCAGAGTATAAACATGTTTAGTCAGGGTAAATACTCTGGTATATACCAGGGGTACCAAACCTGGCTACATTGGTCATACCCGGGTAGGTACGTGGGTACCCCCAGAGTACATGCCCTACCAAACACACACTTGAAACAGCTCCCCAAAAAAAACGTCATAAACACATAATACATGTCAGCTTTCAGGGCCTATATGTGCAATGGCCCCTCCACCTTCTTAGCATAGAGTACAAGGTTCCCCTTCAGGATGTGATTGCCTTGAAACCCCGGGGGTGTCGCAAGTTGAAAAGGGGGAACACAGGCGTTCCTAGGAGTTGTATATACCAGGTATAACATAAAAAAACTAAAAAAAACTATAGAAAAAACAATTAGCCAATGCGCAAGTAACTGGGCTAGTAACACCGACCAGCCCAAACGGGTTTATAGTTTAGTCTATATCTCCCTCCCCCTCTCCCTCTCTCTGTCATTTCCTGGGAAGAATATTCTCCCCGACAGATCCCCCCCCCCCCGTCTTGTCAAAGGAAATTGTCATCCGTGACAAAAAAGTAAGCACAACGTGCCGAATTCCGCCTCAAAAGCGGTTCTTCGTAGGATGCTGCTCACCCTTCATGCGACTCGCCAAACACTTCACAGCGCTTCTCGCGTGGTGCAAGCAATTTCTGCCTGGTCGGTGAAAACCCCACGTGCTCCGCCCCGGCTTTGTAGGGATACGAGGGTCTATGGTCTAAAGACTACGGCCCCTCATGACAATGAGTACACCTTCTCCCCCCTTTCTAATCCTGCAACCAAAATACAACACGACAGCTAAAATACGACATATTTAAAACTGCTCTTCGAGTACGAGCACCCCCCATCCAAAAACGGTGACACTGTTTTCGATAAAAAAATCAACGGGGCGTGACGAACGAATCACCAGCCACGAAAAAAATAAAAATAAAACCCTCGGCGCATCTCGTCCAATCAAAATTCCGCCGTCTTGCGAGACCGCTTCACCTCTCTCGCTCTCTCTCTCCGCGTCCACCCTAAAACGACAAAATACGTTAACGACCAAAACATGCTATACGAATAGGAGACCGCGGTTTGACCCCTTATCTGACCGCCCCAAGGTGCCACGAGACCGCGGTTTGATCCCTTGACTGACCGCCAACCTACACTAAATCCAGTATACTAAGGCCAACATATGCCTTGACGCGCGACAAAAGCTGCTAGGAGACCGCTGTTTGACCCCTTGACTGACCGCCCCTACACTAAATCCAATATATTAAGGCCAAAATATGCCTTGACGCGCGACAAAAGCTGCTAGTACCGCGGTTTGACCCCTTGACTGATCGCCCCTTTGTACTAAATCCAGTACCAGATATAATAAGATGCCAAAAGACGCCTTTACGCGAGAAAAAAGGTGCTAGGAGACCGTTGTTTGACCCCTTGACTGACTGCCCCCTACACTAAATCCAGTACAATAAGGCTAAAAAATGCCTTGACGCGTGGCCAAAAGCGCTAGGAGACCACGGTTTGGCCCCTTGACTGACCGCCCCCCTGCACTATATCCAGTATGATAAGGCCAAAAGGCGCCTTGACGTGCGGCAAAACGTGCTAGGGGACCGCGGCTTGACCCCTTGACTGACCGCCCCACTGCACTAATTCCAGTATAATAAGAGGCCGAAGAGGCCTTGACGCGCCCAAAAAGATCGGCCTCCTATTGATTTCATATTTGGAAACGTTCATCAGGTACCATCAGGCAAACACAAATAAAATACTCTTCAACGGAACAGGGGGGGGGGCGGAACAGGGGGGGGGAGAGGAGAAGGAACGTTGGGGGGCGGGGGGAGGACAAATATTACGCCCACTACCTCATCTCCGCTTTCCAATACCCTCAAAACAGCAGCAGGCCATGTACCAGCTATTCCTCCCCCATCCTCTCTCACCCACCTCCACCCCCCTGCTTCCCACCACCGAGCGCCGACTCAACCCAGTAGAGAAGAGGAGGACTAAATATCGTGCCCACTACCTCATCTCCGTTCACCCTAATGCCCTCAAGGCAACAGTACGCCATGTACCAGTTCCTCCTCCCCAATCCCCTCTTGCCCATCCCCCCCTTCCCCCTCCCCACCCCCGCGCTCCGGATCATCAACCCGGCACCGCTTGCCATCTCCACCCCGCCCGTCCTCATCCTCCTCAGCGACACCACCACCACCTCCCCCTGGTGCACCTCTCCTCCCCAAATCTTCCCCGGCCGGCGTAATTGTCATCGCCGGCTGGACTTCCGCGGCTGCATGTTCTTTTTCCCCGCTGGCACCCTCAAAAGGTGCCCTCTGCTGCTCCACGGTACCAGCTACCACTATGGGGTCAAAAGTCACCCCTCCCCCGCCCGCCAACGCCATATCAATCGAGCTCCCGCCCATAGCACTAATCGAACTCACCCCCAAAGCTTGACTCAAAGTTACCGATGCCGCCCCCCCCCCTATAGCGTCAAGCGAATTTTCCGCCGTCGTAGTAGTCGAAGCCATCCCTCCCCCAACCGCCGTAGCAGCAGCATCAACCAAACTCTTGGGGGGTGACATTTTCCGCGAAACCTGAGAGGCAGGAACAAGCAACCTATCAATCCCCCCCCCCCCGCGCGCCCGACCCACCGATTTCCCCCCCCCCGCTGCATCAACAGAAATCGCCGAAGCAGCAGAACCATCAATCGACGCTTGAGATAACGCCTTCCGCGCATTAGGGGGGGTGGGGGCAAGTGACCCCTGCCGCACGGGAGCGAGAAACGCCTCCACAAGAAGAGGTTCCCTCTGGACGCCGGCTTTAAACTCCGCAAAGTCAATGGCCCCGTTACCGTCGGCGTCTAGTTTCCGAAACATATCGGCGATTTTTTCTGCGGACCGAACAATATTTTGTAAAAAGGGAAGGGAGGGGTTGGACAGCGGAGAGGAGAGGGGGGCGGGGGTGTACTCATTTCATGCATAGCCGTAGTCTTGAACCATAGACCCTCGCATCTCTACAATGCCGGGACGGAGCACGCGTGCACCAAGCGCGAAGCGCCGTGGGGTGTTCGGCGAGTCGCATGAGGGGTGAGCTGCATCCTACTAAGAACCACTTGTGATGCGGAATTCCGCACCTTATGCGTACTTTCTCGCATATGGATGACAGCTTCGAATGAAATTATTTGTTTTCTAGTGTGGCCACTTCCAGAGACAGCAATGGGGATACTATGTATCTGCCTCGTGGATGCCTTACCATATGCACACTACGTGACATCATCTCCCTTGCGCGGAGTTAGGGTTCTCCACTCCGCACAACATGATCTAGCTCGATCACCATCTCGGTTACCGCCAAAATATAAAACAAGAAAAAAAAAAGACGGTACCCTGGCGGTCTAGTTCACATAGTGAGAGGCGTGTTTTACAGCGTCGTTGCCAACCGACGCCAACCCCAGCAGAGGTGGGGTGGGAGGGTAGGGGAAGGGAGGGGTAATAACATACCTGGTACCTGGTACGTAGGATCAAGTATGGAAAAATGAAATATTGTGTGGTCCGCGTATGGTTCCGGTATAAAGAAAAGTTAGTGAACAACCCCCTAAAATCTACCGGTATTATTTACTCTTACCCTAACAGCAACCCTAACTCTAACCCTGACGACCGCCGTCCGGAAAAAAACCCGGTAAAAAAACTAAACGAAAAAGGTGTCGACATGTTACGATTCACATGCATTTTTGGGGTAATTTACGAAATAAGAATGCCAAACAATTTTTTACGTGCTTCGCATATACTATTAATAGTGGTGGCATGAGATGTACTGGTATATGCTTACCGTCGTTGTTTTGGCTGGCACCGTCTTCCTCGTGAGAGCCGTTTGAGCTTTCCTGGTTTTGCATCACGCACGACACCACCGCTTTCAATTGCTGCAGGTTAATCGACCCCGTCCCATCGCGGTCGTAAATGTCGAAGCAGACTGCACCAAAGACAATCCCAGGGCATCCGGGGAATGGGAGGGAAGGGGGGCGGAGGGGAGGGGAGGGGAGGGGAGGGGTTGGGTAACACTATCACAAAGAAACACGTACAAAACAAAGCGGACTTCTATGATACTTCCACGCATCGGACAGATCACGATCTAGATCATCTAGATCGTCTAGATCCTATATCTGCCGACGTGAGATGTTGTACAGGATCTGTATAGTACAGATCCAACCCAGCAAACATGTACCAGGTACTATTTTTACAAAAAATTAAAAATACACTACAGCTGTGAGATCTAGGATTTCGTCGAAACTCATCTTTGCAAGCTGTGTGTGATACT
>JAYJMJ010000431.1:1624279-1638242 GCA_036873875.1 Laminaria ephemera | reverse complement strand
TCGATGAAAATCGACGAGCGTTGGGAATGCTGAACCCTCTGCGCGATAAAAATGAAGGCAAGTACCGGGGGGGAGAACGGACGACACCTGTGACCACGGCTTTGTGTTTTGAAGCTGGAAAGTAAAAAAGTGAAAAAAACGTTGCAGTTGGCAGGACTGCTTAGTGTGGTCGATGCTGCTGTAATCGTCAGTTTTTTTCGACGTGTTTTCTCTCTGAAAGTCCCGCAGGGGTTACCACCTAGGGAATATGATGCGATAGATACTGCGGCTGGTTTAGTCTTCCGCACGACACGGGCTGGACTGCTGCTGCTTGCTGCTGCTGTGCTTCTGGGCTTGCTCATGGGGCCCACTCTTACGCAGCAGCAGCAGCAGCTCAAGTCTTCAGCCCTATAATTCGAGTACATGACGGAATGCTGCGACCCGGAACAGAAAGTGCTGGGCTTGCAACGATCGATAAAGCACGACTCCAGCCGTCGACTTGAGGAAGCAACACTTGAACCTCGGAGCAACGAGGTTGTCACCAAGAGGATGAGGGGCTGAGCTGGGCACACTACTGCCACCATGGGTTGGATGTGGGGTACAGCAGCTGCCAGTGAGCCTATCTCTGCTTGTACCCATACCAGGCACCTGTGGTACTCTGTACGAATGAGGGAAATGATGATTTGATGTGTGTGATGTAGTTGCAATCGATGCTCAGTTTTTGCGACGGCTTGCATGTTCAATGCTGCTTACCTCAACAGCCGCCTTGCTGTCCTTCTCAGCAGCCGCCCTCACGATGTCGGCTGGGGTAGAGCTCATCACCACCTCCTGAGAGCTCAGTTTCCACGAGAGAGTCCCAAATTTTATTCTCGTATTTTTCAAAGTTCCGCAATGTGGAGTTGCTAAAATTCCAGAAGCATGTTTGTAACGGCTGCTGTTTTTTTGTATCTTGTATCATGAGGAGCCGAGCTTCGTACGAGCTACAAGCGTACAACGGAGATCCGATCAGCCAGCAGCCGACGACGGAGCGTCCTGGCGTGTTGCTGCGCGTATGGTGCGCTCTTGCAACGGCGATGCATCTGGTGTTAAGGTAAGCTGCATGCTTGTAGGGTGTCGCTTGTTCGCGTAGACACTGCCGGCCGACATCATGTCACCGTTCAACTCGATGCACATACCATTCTGGACGTAAATGTAAGAACCGTGGGTATTTTAATATTAATATCGATTCGTTCCTTGAGTTTTCATTTATAGTGGTATACCTGTACCTGGTATACTTGTTGATATCTTACCTTTATCGAGGTATGTAGAGGAGTGTCCCGCAGGGAGGCAGGGGTAGACGACGCTGGGTAGCTGTCTCCTCATGGGTTCATGATGTCTTATTCATCTCTCTGTTGGCTCGCTGCTTCGACGCAAGGCAGACAAAATAATACTCTAAAGAACAGCAGCATTTATAGAACAGTACGAGTTGGTATAGGACAGGTATAGAACAATGTGACCTGATGTGGGGTGCTTGCCTTTGCAGCATCCCCGTATACTTCCCGACAGACTACGTATGTATACGTACCATATATGGTCTTGACATGACAACTGTGACCGGGTTTCACGTCAACTATGACATGGAAATCACATCAAATCTATAGCCTATCCATCTACGTAGAGCACTCTATAACAGGTATGCATGCAACATACAGCGGCAAAATAGCGCATCCGTGGGACTTGAGAGTGTTGCAGCTGTACACGGGTGTTCATCCGAGGATGTCAAAAAAAAAAATCATAAAACTAAATTTGTTCTATTTCGTTTTGTTTAGGGCCAATCCAAACGAGGAAAAATGAAATAAAATGAAACGAAATGAAAAAAACGAAAAAAAGGAAGAGCCTTTCGCTTTTTGATAAAAAAACGCAGTTCCATTCCAAACGACACCCAAAATATCTGAAAAACCTCCCGAAAATGATCGATCTTCCACGCTGAAACTCGCGGTGCAACTTGACAGAATAATTCAACCACCACAGCACACCGACTCGCGACGAATGCACCCAACAACGCAGCTGAATAAACCCAACTCGCACACCCGAGGCACCCCTGAGACTAGGGGGTTCTCGTGGTCCTACCCGTTCCCTCGGAGGTGCTCTGGAAGTTGTGTTTTGGTCACGGTTGATCGTCGGCAGCCGTTGGATTACTGATCGTCACCCTCATCAAAAAAAATATATCGCCACAGCCACGTCCTGGCCCTCTGGTTTCTTGCATGGCCACCCCTTGGTCATACCCTACCCATATATGCTGGCTTCGACGGCGGACAAGCCCCGTGACAGCCTCACGCACTAACCCACCCTCCGTGTGCATGCGAACCGATCATCCTATGTTCCTCTTTGCCCCTGCTATCGCATACTTCGATGATATCGACCCCATTTCGTAAAAATTAAATGGTTTTTCTATTAAAAAAAAACGAAAAACCAAAACGGGGTTATCGGGATATCTACTGCTAGTTTCTGCTATCTGGCCAATGAGGCTCAGCTGTTCTTTAGTTCTGCTCTTCGTTTTTTTTTTCAATATTTTTTCGGATAATTTTTCCTCTTTTGGACTGGCCCCAATAATAGCAAAACCTTTTAATTTTTTCGAAATGGGGTCGAAAATGGGGTCGATATCATCGAAATATTGGATAGCAGGGGCGAAGAGGAACATAGGATGATCGGTTCGCAAGCGCACGGTGGATGGGGCAGTGCATGAGGCTGTCACGGGGCTTGTCCGCCGTCGAAGACAGCATATATGGGTAGGGTATGACCAAGGGGTGGCTATGCAAGAACCCAGATGGCCAGGATGTGGCTGTGGCGATATATTTTTCGATGAGGGTGACACTCAGTAATCCAACGGCTGCCGACGATCAACCATGACCAAAACACAACTTCCAGAGCACCTCCGAGGGAGCGGGTTGGACCACGAGCACCCACTAGTCTCAGGGGTGCCTCAGATGTGCGAGTTGGGTTTATTCAGCTGCGTCGTTGGGTGCATTCGCCGCGGCTCGGTGTGCTGTGGCGGTTTAATTATTCTGTCAAGTTGCACCGCGAGTTTTAGCGTGGAAGATCTATCATTTTCGTGTTTTTTTTTCGGATGTTTTGGGTGTCGTTTGGAATGGAACTGCGTTTTTTTATCAAAAGCGAAAGGCTCTTCCTTTTTTTCGCTTTTTTTTTCATTTAATTTCATTTAATTTTTCCTCGTTTGGACTATCTGGCCTTTTACGGGGTATCACAAAAATTACAAAAAGACCAGCATGAAGACCCAGATCTCCAGCGGTTCTACTATTCAAATAGTCGACCAACACATGAACATGGAAGCCAGCACAATAAAGTATCAATGAAGGGGTGCCGTTGCAGCTATAAACAACCCCATTGAGAACTTGTGGCCCGCGCACTGGCCGTTTGGATCTGCCGGCGAGGCTCGTCTCTCCAATCGGCAAAAAAAATGAAAATTGTGGTTCCAGCTGCGTTCGCCAGGAAAACTTTCGGCGGCTCCGGTCGCGTCTCCTACGTCTCAAATCTGAGGGTTGTGATACATCCCAGGTCCCAGAGCGAGGACTCCCGGGAACAGAATTTGCTTTAAACGCTCCCAGCGTCGCGGGTGTGTGGTGTTGCGTGCTGGGTTGTGCCACAGACGCGTCGAAAGTTCACTCCCTCACCGCCTCGCTCTCGCCTGTAGAGGCGCTAACGCAGAATACGCTGAAAATAACAGCATTCCTGGCACAACCGAGAAGAGAAGACCACACACCCGCAACGCTGGGAGCGTTTAAAGCAAATGCTGTTCCCGGGGAAATCTTGCTCTGGGACCTGGGCTGTACCACGACCCAGATTTGAGACGTAGGGGACGCGACCGGAGCCGGCGAAAGTTTTCCTGGCGAATGCATCTGGAACAACAATTTTCATTTTTTTTTGCAGATTGGAGAGACGAACCTCGCCGGCAGACCCAAGGCCAGTGCGCAGGCCACAAGTATTCAATGGGGTCGTTTATAGCTGCGACGGCACCCCTTCATTGATACCTTGTTTCCGTTGCTTCCATGTTCATGTGTTGGTTGGTAGACTATTTGAATTGTAGAACCGCTGGAGATCTGGGTCTTCATTTTGGTGTCTTCGTATTTTTTTTGTGATTGATGCCCCGTAAACAAAAAGAAAAATACCAGTTTCCTGAAAAAAACCCCGACATCCTCAGATGAACACCCCTGTAGCTTGTGGTACTTGTACGCGACCTTGTGGGTCAGATCCCCAAGCAGAGCGGTAGAGCCTTACTCTCAAAAATAGTCACTTTTTTGACTGCCCTGTGTGAAGGAGCAAAACCTCGTGCGGTCGCAGTGTGTCGGTGATGGGTATATAGCCGGCGTCCCCGATGGTCTAGTGGGTTAACCTCGTAACCACTAAGTAGGGTCGATTTCGCAGGTTCGAGTACCCCCCCGAGTGCATACGACTCGCACGTACTCGTAGGGACTTTTCTTGTGCAAAAAAATGACTTGCGGAAAAAGCGCGAGAGCGTGAGTTAGCAAAAAATCGATGAAAATCGACGAGCGTTGGGAATGCTGAACTCTCTGCGCGATAAAACTGAAGGCACGTACCGGGGGGGAGAACGGACGACACCTGTGACCACAGCTTGTCCAGAAGCTGGAAAGTAAAAGGGAGATTAAAAACAAAAAAGTGCACTCTCCTCCATGCTGTCTCGTTTGTACCGGTATCCACTTACTGGAATTTTTTTTCTTCCTTGCTAATAGTCTGGCGTGTTGGCTTGCTTATGTTACGCCTTCATACTCGTATTCATTGCGTTTGGCATTGCATGGCCAAATCACTTTACTGCTGTATTTGAGATGTGTATCTCTGTCTTGTAGTTTGTGGCCACAGAGCTCGTCTCTCTAGGAGGAGGCATCGGCACGGACACTGGTTGCGCTGGATGTAGATGGTGGAAATATCAGTTTGATGTGAAGAACACACACATACTTTAGCTCACAAGGTCAAAACCATGACAGAAAGGGTAGAACAGCAGTAAGCTAATGGGGGAATGCTCAACACCCTCTACGAGTTTCCCCTATATTGTCCCCCAACTGTAAGAGGCTAGGCGTCTGGTATCCTATGATACGAACCCTGAACACACGACCTAGCTTCATATCTATAGCTATGCGTACAGTACGCCGTATGGCACTGTAAAACATTAGCCCACCCTGAATAGTCGTAGACAGATGCAGATTACACGACGACCAAAGGATGGCAACGATAGCCTGCAGAACTCGGAAAAGGGGATCCAAGATGCGGCTATTCGAAACAAAAATAGAATGGGGCTATATATCTACCCCACACCTCGTACCGAGGCTAAGGAGGTTCTTGCGACAATAAAACCCGCGATGGAGCTGAAAGTGGAAGATCGATCTAGGGTGTATGCCTGTGGTATGTCATCAGCAATCCAGATATGAACAAGAGAGCATTTGAGGAAACGGAAATTGTCAAGGAAACGGAGCGCACGAATGCGAAGATAAGTAGAAACAAGGGATAGACGCGGAAACAAGGGACACCTGGGTTTGAACGGATCTCTCTGCTCTCACCCTGCTCTCTCGCCCCGCTCTCTCTCTCTCTCTCTCTCTCTCTCTCTCTCTCTGACACGCTCGCTCTGAATGCATCGGTTTTTCTCACGTACGCGTGTCATTCATCTGCGTTGGGAAACATCAAATGCTATCATACCATCAAATGCCCTGTCTGTCACGCGCTCAACATCTGAATGCTGATGCCGGTGATCTCTGAATAATGGTGCTGGAGGTGTGCGTCAACGCCCTGTCTGCCACGTGCTGAATCTCTGAACGCTGGTGCTGGCGATGCGCGATCAGGATCTGGAAGGCGTCATGCCAATGGCAGAGGTGTTGCGACAAACAGACAATCATTTCGCCAGGTGAGTTTCTTTTTACTACCGCGACACCGATCCTACACTAACTCCAAGTAGTATCTTCCCAAAAAACGTGGGCGCCGCTCTAAAGGAACACCACTATTACGGAGGACCATAGTACCATAGTAATCAGAACCCACGATATACACAAAAACCTATATGTTCCACTGTTTTTACCAACAATTTTTGGTCCTGATTACTATGTTCCCCCGTAATAACATGAATCTCGGTCGGCGGTTCTAGAACCTCGGTCGCAGAACACGGCTTCAGCCAGGTCGAAAAGGGGTCGTCCCTATTGTTTGGCGCGGTGCGAATGAAAAAATCACATTCGCACGAACCAAAGAAACATTGCATCAGCCGTGGATGTGCACGTCCTAGCATTGTTGATGTGTTTGCCATCCTCTGATGTGCATCATGGGCTTCAACGTTTATCACTCACAAACATCCACACAAAGAAGTGGAAGCCCAAGGGAAACCAAAAGAACCTATGCAGCAACTCTACCTCCCTTATCTGCCTGTGTCCGGCTTAGCATCAATCGAATCCACCTACTGTCCTTGCTCCACCCTTCCGTCCGATTACATGTTTATCTACCTTCTTCTCTTTGATCCTAAGCCGCGTCCAGGCTCCATCCCCACACCGTGGGTGTGGGTCCGTCATCCCCAGAACATGTTGTTGTCCATACGCAGACTTCGTATTCTCCTTGTTATGTTTGCAGCCATGCTTGAATATCGACACGCGTTTTGTGCCATCACTATCACTAACCGACCGTACTCCCGTAATATCACCTCCCTACTAACTCCTCTGTACATAACAAGAACGAAGAAGCAACTGAAGGACAAGAGTGGGGTAGGGGCGAGGGAAGCCGAGCGCTATCGTGCAACCGCTGCCAAGTGCTCGTTCACGGGTCAGGGAAGCGGGTTTGCCTACCATTCATCCTTTAGGACCGGAGAGACTCTTTACCAGGTGGGCGCCCGTTTTCCCTGGTCGTTAGAGGTAACGTAACGGGTACAGGGTTTTTCATGGGTCATGACCCGATTCGCGGGTCGGATCAGGAAGTTTTCGAATATCACGGGTCAGGTCGTGCCCCGACCCGACCCGCGAGAAGTGAATCGACTCGTGAAAAGCCCTGGTAAAGTACCTGACCCGATCCGGGGGTCAGGTTAGGAGGGTTTTTTTTTTATATCACGGGTCGAGCCGGGTCACCCTGACCCGATCCGACTCGCCCCGCGACAAGTGACCCGACCCGTTATTTTTTTTTTAACGTTTTTTTTTTTTATCCTCCGGCGGATGGGGAAAAATAACGCTTAAGCTCACTACACTTCCACGTATTTTCATATGTGTCGTGTGTCAATTTAACTCAAACGCATTCGCAATCCAGCGTAAGCTGGCGTATCCTTTAGTTCCCGTGGCAACGACCCTTTAAAAAATCCTGGAAAAGTACCTGTTGAGCTACTCGTGCTGCTGCGCGCTCACACTACTCGTAGACGACTGATTAGACCAAACGTGTACTATTTTTGGTCGAAATTTTCTGGGACCCTACCGTAAAGGAAAACTCAAATTTTCTTGTTTGTGTCGTGCACAAAGTGAGCCTCAGGTTCTTACTGGGTTTTGGTCGCGATTTCTAGACCCCAAAGCAATCAATTAAAAAAAACTTATGACTGTCTTAAATGAAGCGAGGCTCAGCTTCTTGCAGGGTTGTTTCTTGCTCATGGGCCCATGCAGTTTTTTTTTTTTTGCCCATCCCATCTGTTGTCTTCGCACTTTTCTTTCTCCTTCTCCCTCCCTATTAATAGTCGTAACTCA
The DNA here is from genome assembly GCA_036873875.1 of Laminaria ephemera. Taxonomy (NCBI): domain Eukaryota; class Phaeophyceae; order Laminariales; family Laminariaceae; genus Laminaria; species Laminaria ephemera. The sequence continues at coordinate 1,630,554 of JAYJMJ010000431.1, read as the reverse complement.
GATCCGGGGCCACTTAGCAGGCTCTTCTCCCCCCTCCCCACGACGGTACGCGCCTTCGTTTTTTGCGCGGGAAGAATTCAGCACTTTCTTCCCTCGTCGACTCGCGTCGAATTGTGCCCTGACCCTAGGTGTATATCACGCATAATTCGCATCAAATCCAGTCGCTGCAGCTCTCACAGCCCTCGAAACGGGCACCTAGCCCCAACCTAAACCCTGTCCCTCTCTCTAACCCCAATCCCGACCCGAGACACCAGGCCTGGAACGAGGGGATGACCCCTAAATGTCCCCGTAGTCGTGATTTACATCTCGCCTTTTAAGTCGTGGTTGTCAGTTTTATCACCTTCCTGAAAACGCTCCTGCGATTTGAGCTGGAAAGTAAAAGTGACGATTGAGACTGGTCAAGACTGAGACAGCACGTTGAGGGAGGGCTGTACCCCAACCCTAGGCCTAACCCCGACCACCTCGGAATTTTCTCGGAAGGAAGACATGCCAGACTATCAATACTCGTGCAGACGAAAGCAATCTGTATCAATGTGCAGCAGAACGTAGACAGCAGCAGCTACTGCTGTAGTTTACCTGGCAATTGAGCTACATTAGTGGTCCCTCTATAGTGCCGGTATGTGCCGGTCGGAAATACCAGCACTATCGCGGCAACCGGCACTACTCCTCATACTGCCACTAGTGGTTGTTTCCACGCCCTGGACAAAGGCACAACAATGGTCTATTGCTTCGACAATAGACGAGGGGGAAAATCTATCGATGTGCATTGTCAGCCACAATAGACGGAGGGTAAATCTATCGATGTATATTGTCGGTGACAACAGATTGTGGAAGGTGTCTATCGATAGATGTTGTCGGCGACGATAGACTATGGGAGATGTCTATCGATAGATATTGTCAGCGACAATAGACTGTGGAAGGTGTCTATCGATAGATATTGTCGGCGACAATAGACTGGTGATACTATCGATCGATAGATATTGTCCACCACAATAGATTGTGAAGCGTGTCCATCGATGGCCGTTGCCAGTCACAATAGATTGTGCGAGGTGTCTATCGATAGTCATTGCCAACCGCACTAGATTGTACAATCCATCCATCGATAGCCATGGTCCACCACAAGCGATTGTGCAAGCTATCCATCGACATAGACACTGTCCACCAAAATAGATTGTGCAAGCTATCCATCGATGGCATTTGCAGGCCACAATAGATTGGGGAAGGTCACAAATATTAGACATTACTGACGACAATAAACCCGCCCATTGCACCATATTCCGTTGCTATCGCCGTGGCCGTTGTCTGTTTGGTCCAGGGTGTGTGAGGAGAAGCAATAGGTAGTCTCTTTTCAATTATTACGCGTTTTCGTTTCTTAAGAATGACTGCCCAAGAAAAAATTTAAAAATACGAAAAAATATCAAACAAATGCGCTACCCCGGAAACATCATAAACTAAATTTATTTTATTGTTTTTTGACAATTTTTTAATACGTGTTTTTAATAAAGTGCACCTTTTTATTGTTCATAAAATCGTTTGATATCTTCGAACCCGAAACAGGCATGTCCCCTGTACGTTTCTGATAAGGTATCACATTCGTCCGTGGACGACTACCCGCCCCATGTTTTGTGAGAGGGTATTCGTCCAGACGTATAGTTGCCCAAGTGTTCAAGAGGGTATTCGCCCGTGGACGAATGATTGCGTCACAAACCGAACACGAAGCCGAATATACTCGTTAAGGGTGTGCACAAACCGCCATACATGATGTGACGACAATCGTCGGCGGTAGGCAGAAAAAAACCATCGATATATCCACTATTACACGATATACAAAAGGTTGAGGCAATAGCATTGTATGAGGCAATAGTATTGAGGCAATAGTCTATTGTGGAAACACGCCCAGCAGTCTATTGCGGGTGGCGTTGGCTATTGGTGGACACAGTTGATTATCTTTTGTTGCGGCAATAGCGATCGATAGACAAAAAAAAATGGGCTAAAGTTTAACTAATCAATGTCTATCGTGATTGATTCCCCGACATTTATTGTTCAGGATAATAGCCATCGATGGACAACTTTTATTGTTCTATTGTTCAAACAATGTATATTACTGTTGCTTCCCCGACATCTGTTGTTCAGGACAATAGCCATCGACGGACAACTTGTATTGGTCTGTTGTTCAAACAACGTATATTGCTGTTGCTTCCTCGACATCTATTGTTCAGGACAATAGCCATCGACGGACAACTTGTGTTGGTCTATTGTTCAAACAATGTATATTGGTGTTGCTTCTCCGACATCCATTGTTCAGGACAATAGCCATCGACGGACAACTTGCATTGGTTCAAACAATGTATATTGTTGTTGCTTCCCCGACATCTATTGTTCAGGACAATAGCCCTCGATGGACAAGTTTTAGTGGTCTATTGTTCGCACAATACATATTGCTGTTGCTTCCACGACGTATACTGTTCCCGACAGTATCTATCGATAGACAGCGTTTCCAGTCTATGATGGTTTACAAAGGCCACTGACAAACATTTTTTCGGGGCGATTGTAGCGGCAATGTTCTATTTCCTTTCTGTTGTCCAGGGTATATGCACCATCATGCATCATCTATCCCGTGATGCTAGCCGCCTATTGACTAAAACTATCCAGATCCATTGTTGCCGAAATAGAATGTGAAACGTCACCATCGATGGCCATTGCCAGCCACAATAGATCGTGAAGCATGTCCATCGATGGCCATTGCCAGCCACAATAGATTGTGAAGCGTGTCCATCGACGGCCATTGCCAGCCACAATAGATTGTGAAGCGTGTCCATCGATGGCTATTGCCAACCACAATAGATTGTGCAGCGTGTCCATCGATAGCCATTGCCAACCACAATAGATTGTGCGAGGTGTATCCATACCCAGTGTCGACCGCAATAGCTTGTGCAATCCATCCATCGATAGCCATGGTCCACCACAAGAGATTGTGCAAGCTATCCATCGACAGACAAGTCCACCAAAATAGATCGTGCAAGCTATCCATCGATGGCCTTTGCAGGCCACAATATACTGGGGAAGGTAACAATCGATAGACGTTACCGACGACAATAGACCCGTCCATTGCACCGTATTCCATTGCTATTGCAGTGACCATTGTCTGTTGTCCAGGGTGTGTTGTTTCCATAGGTTCCAAGCGATTGCGCAGGCACTATAGCGGGCAACCGGCACTACTCAACCGGCGTTATAGAGGGGCCACGACTTCTGTATACTCCGTATACAGCAGTAGAGCAGTGCTACTGTACATTTATTGCAGGTCGTGTATGTGAGATTTGACGCCATATGACACCATGTGCAAAGAACAAAGGGCGAACAGTAGAGCTGTGAGGTGGCTGATTAGAAGTCGCCGACTAGTTACTACAGTAGTTGGCAAGGCATTACAGTTCATAATATATAGTTCCTTGAGGTCATTTGCGGAGTTTGCGACAGCTTATGGTATCTGATGATAACATGTGGTGTGTGAGAGGAGCGCCATGATGCACCGAAATCGGTAGGGTTGCGAGTTGGGAGTTGGCGGACTATAAACTACAAGTCGCCGACTAGTTACTATTAATAGTTGGCTAGTTATTACAGTTAGATGTGGGCGGTAATTTGCAGAGTTCTGCGGGTTTGCATCTGACTGCCGCGTTTGCGGCTCGACTTGCGGTGTTTATTAATGAAGACTAAGTCAGTTAGTTGGCGTTTAGTCTGCTACCCAACTACGGTAATAACTAGCTGTGAAGTCCAGTCAAGTCACAGCCCTACCTGGTATGTATTAATAGAAGGTACTGTAGTTGGTTGGCTTACTTGGCCGCCCAACTATTCGTATTAACCACCAGGTATTATTAACTAGCCGTCAAGTCCGAACAACTTACGGCTATATAGCAAAGAGAGAAAGAGACTTGACGCAGACTTGCGTTGGAGACACGTATACTTCGTATGATACAGTGGATACCTCGATTTAAGAGCACCCTGTGACAAGCCGAAACAGGCGCTCTTAACTACGCAATTCTCTTGTCTGTAGTGGGCAATGCATGGCTTTTAGTATGGCGGGACATGCCGGTTTGACAGCTCTTAAGTCCCGAATGCTCTTATCTCGGGTGTGCTATTTAATCGGGGTACCCACTGTACTAGGTTCCCCTTCAGGATGTGGATGCTTTAAAATCACAGGAGGTTCACAAGTTGAACAGGGGAAGCACAGCACTCAGGCGTTCCTATGCAAAGATGTATTATAGATACGGGCAAACGTCAAGCTGCCAGTCGGTCAGTCAAGGCTGCCTGTCGAGGCGTTTCCATCCGTTCAGACGGATTGTCACTTACCCCCCTGGTAGAAAACGCCTCCATTTATATGTGTGGAAACCCTTTTTTTTCTATACGTTTTCAACCATATCGTAAGGCGTTTCCGATACAAGTTTTTTTTTCTTCGTGTCCCCGGGTTTTGGCCGTCAGGGCTGTCTGTCAAGCCGTTTTCCTTGACAGCGTCTGCCAAAGGGTGAAAGTGCCGTCTCCTGACATATTTGTCCTATGATGTGACCTATTCGATGAGGTTTGACGCGAAGTGTGGTCGTGATTGGATCTCCTGCTGAACACCGGACACACACAAAAGCACCGTGTCTGTCACGAAGGCAAGAGCTTGAAGACGCCCGGCTGTTGTTGTATCGCTGCTGCTGTTGTACTGTATGCTTGTGGCGGGTGTACTGGGTGCCTGTGGCTGCGCGGTTGCTTTTGAAGTTGAGAGGAAGTGTGGATTTCCGTCGTCCTGCGTGGCATCCACAGTATTCCCCAAACAAAACCAATTGCACCGCTCAAATAACTTCAGTATGTTTAGAGTCTTGAGAGACTGTCTTCCTAGGATGGCACACACACATGCACACACACGCACAGAAGCACCGTTCGTATCTGCCACAAAGGAAAGAGCTTGAAGCGCGTCTGCTGTTGTACCATCGCTGCCACAAAGCAAAGAGCTTGAAGGGCGGTGTGCGTGTGTGCACAGGTACAGCAGCAGAGCGAAAACAAAATGCCGAGATTGTCTGTTTCCATGGGCCTGCGCCGATCGGCGAGGTGGAACGCAACGCCTACAACCGTGTTATTAGATAAAGTTATGAATACGTGGTTTTCCGGTGCTTCCGCGGGATTTCTTTAGGCTGTCGTTCACTTAAAAGCTGTGCTTGATGACGGGATGTTTCACATGTGCTATTGAAAGCATCAACGACATATGTCAACAGCTGCCATCAGACAAAGTTATGCAAGTATGTTGACAGTCAAATTGTCAACATTTGTCAACATTGTGCGTGACGAGTGGTGGGTGATGCGAGTTCACATCTCATCATGCAGCACGAGACCCACGCCCAGTACGCATGTGCAGTGTGCTATGAAACGGGGGGCCGACCTATATCCTTGATGAGGACATACACACCCCGTAACACGCGCGATCGAAATATCACACGCAGCTTGCAAAGATGAGTTTCGACGAAATCCTCCATCACACAGCTGGCGTGTCTTTTTTATTTTTGATAGAAACGAAACGTTTTGGCCGTCTACGTATAAAATACAGAGATAAAATACACTAATCAATTTGACGTTGTCAATGTTCTTCGTTGCTTGACACAATCCAGACGCAGCACTGCAAGCAGCAGTGGTACCAGTGGAGTCACTGGTAACGCTCAGCTCAGAAGTAACCGTTGCTGGAGTGGAACTGACGTTTTTTCACCGCCGATTTTTTCCTTGGTGCAGACCCAGGCCCCCTCTTTGGCAGGCTCCCCACGTGCAGAGGGCAACAGCGCTGCCGGGAGTCCCAAGAGAAAAAAAGGGCTGGGAGGGGGGTCGCCAGCTTCGAAGGCTGCAAAGGACGCGGCTAAACACTTGGGGCTGGGGACGGGGGCGCTAGGGCGACGGGTGCCGGTAACGGTTTGCATCGATGTGAGAACGCTAGTGATGTACCTGGTAGACTATGAGCAGGACGTGCGAATGAAGCCGGTAACGGTTTGCGTTTTCTGTTATTTTTTGTGATGTGTTTTATTACGTCTTTTATGGCGTTTTTTATAGACCAGGTATCAGGTTTTGAGATGTTTCTGTTTTTTGTGGCGTTTTTTATGATGTTTTTTATGTTTTTTGTTGTTTTTTTATGGCGTTTTTTATGATGCTTTTTGTTTTTATAAAAAAAATTAAGATACGCTTCAGCTGTGAGATCTAGGATTTCGTCGAAACTCATCTTTGCAAGCTGTGTGTGATACTCCGATCGCGCGTGTTAC
>JAYJMJ010000431.1:1583387-1596531 GCA_036873875.1 Laminaria ephemera | reverse complement strand
ACTAGTGAGAACACTCTGCTAACCCAGAGAGAAGTGGGCCCATAACCCGCCAGCGGCTTTGAACTAGGAATCTTAACAATAATAATAATAATAATAATAATAATAATAATGATAATGTGGAAACCATGTCCCCGGAACCAACACGCCCACTCATATTGTCGAAACCCCAACTCCTTCCAGACATCTTTTCTGGGAGGCTTCGCTCGGGTACGTCGCGAGATTGTCATGTCCAATACCTAGCCATCGAGCCGTCCGCTCCACATCCGCTCGACGGATCCTCCGAGGCGGCTCTACCGCCTGGCTAATTCTCCGCAGCGGGATTCCGGATAACCCCGCTGGATTGTTCCTTTGTCCCGAGAGCCGAGGAGGCGACGACGACTGCTCGCCACCCCCTTTCACTTCTCTTGTCTTCTTCTCCCTCTTGTCCTGTCACCAGACTCTCGTCCGAGTCTCCTGTCACATCACTCTGCCGCTGTAGTTCAATAGTGAGACCACTCTGCTAACCCAGAGACAAGTGGGATCACAACCCACCAGCGGTCTCGGACTAGGAATCTTATTGGCGTCGACGGCAGGACATAATAATAACAATAACAATAATAATAATAATAATAATAATAATAATAATAATAATAATAATAATAGTATTAATAATAACAATAATAATAATAATAATAACAATAATAATAATGATATCGGATGATAATAAGGTTCGATACGACATCGTTTGCGCATCGACACTATTGATGTGAATCTAACGATAACCGAGCCCGACACGCTATCGGTTTAGGCGTCGACACCAGTGATGGATATCTAATGATAATCAAGTTCGATATGATACTGTTTTTATCGCGGGCAGTCGGCTGAAAACCCTGCAGTAACTTGGTTGAATACTGCGCGTAGGCTGATGATTTTATACCGGTACTTCTTTCACACTCGGTATTACAGACATAATCGCCCCACTCCACCTAGAGAATATTTGCCAGACTTATACAACTGATACAATAGAAAAACCAACTCCTAAGAATTCACTCTTCGGTTCTCCCTCTGGGGAATAGAAACTTTGAGGCTAATTTATTTATTTAAGCACGTGTTCAAGCAAATTTACTATTTAATAAAGTATAGTTTCGTGCGATCACTCTCCGCTGCCAACCCTCACGAATTTTCCCTTCGACCTACCACCCCCACCACTCCTGCACCTATACGCCTCGCACACCATCCCCCACGCGACATTATCGCATCGGCCCTACTCTCAGCTCCTGGCATGCGCTGTGGCCTTCAAATCAAATATCGTCTCCGTGTGCGTGCCTGTTGTCGTGCATACCATCAAAGATCCATTCGCCGTTTCAAATTCGAGCGATGCGTGTACAAGTCGCCTTACGGCATAGTTGGGACCATAAGGGTCTGACTGCTTTCCTCGCCTTGGTCTGTATTGAGCCAAACAGCGACGGCGTCAACAAAAACACACCCTCTCGGCACGGACAGAGTCCTTTCTACTCTGCGTCAGTTCCTCCTGGTCTCAAAACGAAAAACGACCTTCAGCTACGAGACGCTGCAAAGGTTGCGAGGTACCGCCTGATCGAACGCCTACGAGTAAATCCTTTTATCATTTTTTCGTTTTCTACTTTCCAGCCCTTTCGTGTTCCACACTGGTTGAGTTCGACCGTCTTGCGACGCACGATATATGAGCTCCGCGGATCAACCGTTACGAGCCCCGAGGCACCATCCTCCACCCGATGGGCCGAGTTTTCACGTTCCTGGTATACAGATATGGTTTATCCTTCTGCTGAGATTCCTTGCGAGACCTCAAATTAATGTGCATGATTTCTTGGGAAGGATACGAACGATCGTATACTCGCAAGTTTGGTCGAAAACATACGGATCGGATCGGAATAACGATCGAACGGTTGCCTGGTGGGATCAGCTTGAAGCGGGATGTGAGCTTGGGGTAGGACGAGGGTTCTAAGCGGGAGCACTGCGGTCGAAGCTTGGCGTAGGATCATGGTAGCGGGAGCAGGGCGGTCGACAGGACAGCCAACAAATATTTCTTGTGAAATAACGGGTTACGTTCATTCTTGGAATCCTATTTTTTATCGTACTGGTCCCTCGACCTCGAGACTAATCGGCTCGATCGAGTATCGGTGCGAGCGTTTCGCAGCTGCCTCGGTAGGCGCGACCTAGTAGGTAGCAGCTCGCCCTATTGGCTCGAGCGCCGGTGCGAGCTTGCCATATCGACAAAAAAAAACTCTTCGGAAACAATGCGCGATCTCTATCACCCCGTGCACAGTCGAAAAAAAATCAATCGAAAATTCAATTTAAAAAAAAAAATCGACAATTCACTCGAAAGTTCAAGTAAAAACTCAACCGAAAAAATAGAAGAAAAATCAATCGAAAAACCAATCGAAAAAATTACATCGAAAATAAATCAATCGAAAGCGGCACGCTCCGCTCTCCCTTCCCTGCGTCTTCTCCGTATCTCCGCCCGCCCCCCCCGCGCTTGCCTTCCACCTCGTTGCTCCTTCAACTCCTCCACAACCGGCTCCCACCCCTCCGAACCCCAGTCCTCGTCCTCTTCATCCCCGTCCTCTACAGGGCCTAACCCTAGCTCTGCGTTGTCGTAGTCGTTACCGTTAGCATTGTTGTTAGCGGCGGCGGCAGCAGCCTCAGCTCTGGCCGCGGTGTGATCCTTGAAGTCGTGGTCGTCGAGGTAGGGCCAGAGTCCCCCCAACTCGCTTTTTCGCGCGGCCACGAAAACGCCCGGCGCGTGCTTCCACTTGCCCTTCGCGACAATCTATATTACAAAGGCAGAATAAGAAAAACGTTCAAAGTGGGGTGACGGGATCGGTGACGGGAGCGACAACGGGATTTGCCACGGGATCGGTGACGGGATCGTCAACGGGATCGGTGACGGGATCGGTGACGGTATTTGCAACGGGACCGACAACGGAATCGGTGACGGGATCGACAACGGGATTTGCAACGGGACCGACACCGGGATCGGTTACGGGATCGACAACGTGATTTTCAACGGGACCGAAAACGGGATGGTGACGGGATCGACAACGGAATCTGCAACGGGACCTACAACGGGATCAGGAACGGGGTCGGTGACGGGATTGGCGACGGGATTTGTAAAGAGGCCGACAACGGGATCGGTGACGGCACCGGTGACGGCATCCACAACGGGATTTGTAACGGGACCGACAACGGGATCGGTGACGTGACCGACAACGGGATCGATGACGGGATTTTCAGCTAAAAAAGGCACGGCGGCGGGATCGGTGAAGGAAATTGGGTGCGCCCCTACCGTACTATGCGTCCCCCAAGCGTGGGCGTGTGGGCCTCAACAACAGGGGGCGACGGTAGTATGAAAATGGATGGATTTGTTGTTCGATTAAACTAGGGTAGCAATGCTCGGACGGGGATTTACAGCTGCAGCGGTGCGCCTGGTGCGTTATGTATATACAGGAGCTGCAGCAGAATGATGCCGCCCCCGCAGCGAACAGTGACTGCTGTTGTTGTGCCGCTGACATGTTATGCCACTGTCTTGCCACTGGCTCCCATGTCGCTACTGTGTCACTTTCATGCCACCGTCGTGTCACTGTCGTGTCACTACTGCTGCCATGTATTCTTATGTATCCCGTCGAAGCCAGAAGCACGACATGTCACCATCATGTCACTGACATGTCACTAGTTGTCACGCCTCCTGTGAAGTCACTGGCATGTCACTGCTACGATAGGGATAGCACTTTTTTGCTAAAAATGTTTTCTGAAGAACGGGATTCCTTAACCCAATATCGTCGGAATGTCATTCTTGTTTTGCAAATATTTTTTCGTTGTATACCTAGTCCATGCTTTTGTTCATCGGGTTGCACTTTCAATTGTTTCTCAACTTTTGTATTTGGTTAAGGTATAGGCCTCCTCAAGTGGGGAGCCTCAGAAAGGTGCACCTCTGCCGTAGCAAGCGTGGTCTCTGTTGTGTCACTGCTGTCATCTTACTGCCATGTCACTGCCATGCCGCTGCTACTTCACTGCCATGTCACTGTCATGTCACCACTGCTGTCATGTATTACTTACTATCCCGTTGACGCCAGAAGAAAGCCGTCGCCTCCGTCACTAACATTTCACTGCCATGCTTTCTGTCATGTCACTGACATGTCACTGTCATGTCACTGTCATGCAACCGTTATGTCACCGCCATGCCACTGTCATATCCCTGTCATGTTATGTTACTCCCATGTGTTTGTAATTCACATAACCTCACTGCCATGTATTACCGTGTATCCCGTCGAGGCCAAAAGCACGACCTTTCTCACTGCCATATTACTGGCATGCCGCTGCCTGTCACTGACATGTCATTGTCATGCCACTGTTGTGTCACTGCTGCCATGTTACTGTCATGTCACTGCCATGCCACTGTCATTTCACTGTCATTTTACTGTTATATCACTGTCATGTCACTGTCATGTAGTACTTGTTATCCCGTTGACGCCAGAAGCAAGCCGTTGTCATAGTCACTGGCATGTCACGGCCATGCCTTTTGTCATGTCACTGACATGTCACTGACATGTCACTGTCATGTCACTGTCATGCCATTGTTATGTCACCACCATGCCACTGTCATGTTCTTGCCATGTCACCGTCATGTATTTGTGTTTCGCATAACCTCACTGCCATGTATTACTACTGTATATGTATCCCGTCGAGGCCAGAAGCACGACTTTTCTCACATCCATATCACTGTCATGCCACTGCCATGTCACGCTAATGCCACTGTCATGTCACTGACACGTTGTTGTCATGCCACTGACATGTTACTGTCATTTCACCTGTTATGTCACTGTCATGTAACTTCTGCTGTCATGTATTACTCTTTATCCCGTCGAGGCCAGAAGCGAGCCGTCGCCGCTGTCACTGACATGTCACTGCCATGCCTTCTGTCATGCTACTGAAATGTCACTGTCATGTCACTGTCATGTCACTGCTGTGTGCTATGTCATTGTCGTGTCACTGTAATGTCATTGTCATATCACAGTCGTGTGCCGGCATATATTTTATGTCACTGTCCTGCCACTGACATGAAACTGTCACGAAACTAATATGCCATTGCTGTCATGTATGTAAAAAATACAATATGTGACCCGTCGAGACCAGAAGCAAAGCGTACACACCTTTCGCTGAACGTTCCCCTCTGGAGAGCACACGTCAAGCAGCGCGTGGCCTTTCGCCTTAAGGGGCTTGCGGATAAGCCTAGCCCAGTCTTCGCGCTTCAAGGAGGCGTCCGAGATCCCATCGGTGCCTTTGCGGCGAGGAGGGGGGGGGCGGGGGGGGGAGGACGCCGAGTAAGGGGTGCAGCAGTGACGGGGCCGGGGCAGAGGAGATGGTGATGACAATGACAGGCTAGGAAGGGGTGCGCAGCAATGACGGTCGTGACGGTTTTATGAACCTTTTTGGGACTACAAAGGGAAGACATGACCACAAAAAAAACGATTACAGCATCGATCCCTGCATGATTGGGGGGGGGGGGGGTTGAGGACGCCAAGGACGGGGTGCCCCAGTTACCACCCGGGGTAGAGGAGAGGGTGATGGCGATGACACGAAGCTCAAAACGGTCCATCCCCGGTGGTCTAATGGTAAACCTCGTAACTCCGAAGGTCGACTTTCGCGAGGGTGATGACAAAAGCAGACAAGTAGTGACTTTTTTCAATCGATAGCGCGCTTCAACATCGCAACCTAAAACACCGGCACCTAGACGCGGCGGTAAAGTAAACAAACGCGAGGAGGTATTGATAGGTGCCTCACCGAGAGCGTCCATGCCTGCACTTAAGAGCGATACTTTTGGCCAATTAGTGAAACCCCTATCGTGTGTAGAACGCATTAAATCGAGACCGAGATGCATCGGAAAATAACGGGAATTTGTGAGCGAGACGCCGAACGACTGACTCGGCATGAAATAACAAATCACAAACTAACCAAACACGACAACATGAAGAAAAAAAGAACAAAGATTGGAATAAAAAAAATTAGAATAAACAAAAATAACACAAATCGTAGCAAGCATCAAATGCAAGGAGGTATATAGGTGCCTCACCGAGAGCATCCATAGCGGCGCTGAGGCCGCCCCCGCTTCTCCTCAGCTTGGAAAACGCCTTCAGCAGATCCAACTAGTTCGCGTAAAAGTCGAGCTAAAAATAAGAAATCCCCAAATTATTATGTGCTGCCACGTATGCACTACCGTATGCAGACGCGGCGGCAAAACATGTGCGAAGGGGTACTAGAAAGTAATAGTTGCCTGAAGAGGTATACATAATTAATAGTTGTCTCACCCAGGGCGTCCATGGCGGCGCTTAGGCCGCCCCCGCTTCTCCTCAGCTTGGCAAACGCCTTCAGCAGATCCACCGAGGAGGAGCTGGTGGGTGTCCCGGCTTCCCGATCCTGAGGTGCTTCTCGAGCCTGCATGTACATACACCACAACAGGACCGTCGGTACTACAAAGTCAGGATGATAGAGGTTATGAGATGATATGGCGTTTGTTGAAACAGACATAACAACTGTACGAGCATAAGGCACTAGCGTCGCTGTCAGGCTAGCAGCCACTTATAGCGCTGTTACTGGTCCTGATCCTGAGATGCTTCTCGAGCCTGCATGCACACCACAGAACTAAACCGCCGGTATTATAAAAAGCGATTGTAGCTTCGGGTAGGAAGTTGAGGCTAGCAGCTAGCGCCGTTGTTGGTGCTCATCCTGAAATACTTCTCGACCCCGCATGCAGCAAGCAACGCAACCTACAACAGGACCGGCGGCAATATAGTATAGACGGACTCTAGGAACTCGCGGATCAGGATATTTGTATCTGTCGTCATGGTCGGCGGACGAGCAGAAGGGGAACAGCTACTAATAGCGCTGTTGTGCCTGATTCTGAAATGCTTCTCGAGCCTGCATGCACCAAGCACGGCACACCACAACAAAGCTGTTAGTATTGTAAAAGAAACATCAACCATCAACCCCTTTGGGGGTTTAGAGGGGAAAAGTGTTAAAAAAACGACAATTACAGCATCGACCACCACGGGTTCTCCTATCCCGGGACAACAACATCGTCGGTGTTTTGTGCGCACGCACCTCTCTGCCAAGCAGCCAGGGTCGCATGGGTAGGGGATATATTCGAACTGCAATGCAAGGAGCTATGCGACACGCGTGCAGCATATGCTGATATTCGTACTGCTGGACGCTCCTCCTAGCCGCTTAGTATTAATAGTATCGTACTCGTCGTTTTCTTGGTCACAAACATGGGGTCCTAAAAGGGTCAAGAACGAGAACTGCACTCACGCTTTTCGGGACAAGGTACCTTGGCACTTACCGGGAGATGTTTTTCGCAGAAATAAAAGGGGTAACAAAGTGACGGTATGTTCTCGACGAGGGGTAGTAGGAGTTGCGAAATCAAACAAAAACCTAACTCAAGACATCAATGAATTTCCTTATTCGAGGGAGACACAGTAAATTCAATACCATATTACTGTAATTAACTTCCACAAATGAAGGAGACGATACAAAAAGAACACCCACATCAACATCACTTGTACCAGGTACAGAGGGGGTACGATTTAAGACGACTCAATTTAAGAGAAACACCGATTTAAGAGAGGCCAAACGGCTCGGCACGGGCATACTAAAAGCTACATAGTACCCATTCCGATTTAAGAGAACTGCCGGTTTAAGAGAGGTCTACTTGGCCTGACACACCCCTCTCAGAAATCGTAGCCCCTCTGTATTACGAACAGAGGCGCAACGCCCGCGCGCGCGTGGCACGCATAAAACAAACAATCAAAGAAGGGGGAGTTTCTCACCGGCAATCCCTTCCGGATGGTCACGTACGAAAACGGAACGGACCTGACCGAAGATTTCTTCACATCCACAGCGTTCCAAGGAACCTAGAAACGAACAGACAAGCATGTCAAAAACAATAATGTGAGAGATTTTACATTGTGTTTGTCGGCTTTCGCAGTACGTAAATTGGGAAAGGGGACACGATATACTGGTATGTAGCAGCCCCATGCGAGGCTCGTAAAAAGTACGCCTACAATATCACGACAAACACGCGCAGCAGCAAGCAGCACAGCAGATAGCTCTCATATAGGTCACTGCTGTCCTCGTTGGGGATTCAAAGTGTCGAAAGTGATAAACGATTCCAGATTGCCTACACAACGCAGCCCGGACTGGTGGAGTAGGGGCTCTTCCCGAATGGCCACATGGGGAGATGCACGGCACGCGAGCAGCATGCTGATACTTGTACTGATGGACGCTCGGCCCGAAAAATTGATGACCGCATTGCTAGGTTCGGTCGATATATCTGGGTCCTACATATACAGCGTATGAGAACATATACTACCAGGTACGACATAGTACGCCTGCGCTCTGTAGGGTGCGTACAAAACAATACATATTTCATGAATACGTGGCTCCGCTTTGAGTGCCGAAAGCCCGCTTCATGTAATCCACTTCTTTGATATATTGCGCAACAAGTGTAAGTTGTACCCAGTACATTGTAAAACGATCCGCATCCTATATTCGCTCGATTCAGCTGCAGGCAGTGGCTACGGCAGCAGCAGCGGATCATGGATCAAAGAGGTTTCCAGGTGGTACGTAACATCACACCAGCGGAGCCGAAAGCAGCAACAACACGTTATAAATAAATGAATACATATTTACTTCGTATATAATTACCCTCGGGTAAATTCATATATGCACTTAAGATATATGCGCGCGAGACTGCCCAATTCTGTACCTGGTATAATACCTGTTAAATATGCATGGCACTATATGTACGTATTTCAATTTTATTGTATTGTAGAAATTGCCTTAGGAATACTAGGGATATACATAGGCCTTATATATAGCAGCAGAACCCGCTAGCACCAGTGCCAGCCGAAAGATAAGCAGCAGCAGAGTAGCAGCCGCATCAGCGCCGGTTACACGCCACACTAATAGCACTAATAGCACTAATAGCACTAATAGCACTAATAGCACTAATAGCACTAATAGCACTAATAGCAGTGCTTACAAAGGGGCTGCACATGCAAGCAGAGCAGGGTCGGCGAGCGGATACAAACAACAATATTAGTACCTCGGCAGCATCCCACTAATATCGCCATGGTACGAATACGCTTTGCACTCCACCGTTGTCGACCATGATTACTACATAGGTCGCACTTGCGCAGTATCCCGTAGGTTTCTTAACAGCTACCAGGGTACCAGGTACCTCGTACGCAATATATTAATAAGCCAGATACCAGTCCGAATCGCTTCCCTGGTTGTGTCGGCGTAGCCGATCTGTTAGCTCAACGTTTGTCTGGGTCTCGTTTCATCGTTTCCACCCGCTCGTATTACTTCCGCGAGAATAGGGATCATGCTAGTCAGGTGGCCCGTTCGTAGAAACGACAAATGCGGTGTATTAACACTCAAGCTGGGCAGGAGTACAGGTGGTACCGAAGATAATATATACCTGGTATATATCGTTTTTGTTGTGTATTGATTTGTTTGTTTTTGATTGTGTTTTTGTTTTGTTTTGTTTTTTACGAGCGCGGAGCCCGACGTTATCATGAATATTATCTTGGTTAAATGGTTACGAAGTATAACGTAGATTAATTCCTGCCCTATTTATTCCCACAGTAGCACCAGCAGCGATTCCTCCCCGCCGCTCCAGCCAAAGCCGGCAGCAGCAGCAGCACCGCGAAGCAACAGCGGTACCTATACTGCGTGACGGATTTACCAACAGAGCCCGATGTGTGACGCTGGTATAAACAGGGGTTCGCTGATTACATGTTGTGATTTACCAGGTACTACCGATGAAGGGGGTCGAGCACCAGTTGCCGATTTCGCGTTTCCGACAGCCGCAACGGTATTCTGTTAGCACGGGGCTCTTAACACATCACTAAGTTGTCACAAGAACAGGACCGGTAACAGTCAGAACATTAGCGAACAGGTACTAAAGGTAGCACAGCAAAACAGTACCGATAGGTGAACAGCGGCCGGAGCAGCTTCGAATTTCAGCAACGGCCCCTACCTAATGTAAACTATACTACCGCGCGCGGTCAGGTTTGCAGCGTATCAATACATGCGCTATTCATCATAATTTCTGTTGAGTTATCAAAGTATTCGTTCTACCGCGCCGGTAGTTGTCGAAGATCTCGTGGGATAGGCATTGCCATGCCTCAGCGTGAGACTCCGGGCGCATTGGGAGCAGGTGTTCGGCGGGTTCGCTGTCTAAGCACGCCAATTTTTTAGACTAGATGGGTCCTGCTGGCCACCCGTTGCGCGACACGATGGCGCCATCATTTGCGAAGTGGGGTCAGCGTCTATGTGATCTTCGCCCACCCAATAAGGCATGTCGGGGGAATACCGGTCAAACCGAGATAACTCCCCGAGATGCGTTATGAGGGGAAACGACGACCCTTCAGCAAATACACGTATGCGCGGAACCACGGATTGTTTCCGTAATACGCAACATCTCGACGACCGGCGGCGAGCGCAAGCACTGGTTGATGTGGCTAACCACATGGTGTTGCCGGGGCACCTGCGAGCGGCGACGTATCCGACCACTTCAACATGCACTCCTTTCGCGTAGGAGGCTCTTGTGAGCAAGTCGTTGGCGTGTACGGCAGCAGACGCCATCACGCAGATCGGAGGGTGGAAGACGGAGACAGCAGCGAAGCATTGCATCGGGTCGACCAAGCGTACACAACCCCCAAGCGTCGAACAGACAAGAGGACCACAACTACGCGACCGCGAGCCAGTTGCCACAGCCTTCGGCATTTCGATTAGTTCTTCCACGTGAACGCCGAATTACGCCTGCAATGTACTAGTACATAGAAGCAAGTTTGGGTGAGACAACGCAGCGCCCCGGTAGGTGGCAAATGACAACCAAAAGAACACAAGGAAGTTTGGATAGAACCACCGACCGGGGCAGGAGGCCTCATCCAACCCAATACTTACATTGAATGATCGGCGGCAGCGTAAAAGAACGCTGTACTAAAATCGCCACCCGATGAGACAAACACATATTTGGGACAAAAATTGGTTCCAGCATTTGGTGCGAATCACTAGAAGAATGAATGCAATCGCGGTTCACTCCGTTCAAGCCTAGCCTCCCTGCGAGAACACGGAAATAGGCACCGGAAACATTCAGACCTTCTCACCCGCCGTACAAGCTTTAGTAGTCATTTTTCTGCAGTCATTTCAATCCCAGGGACAGGCACCGCACTGAGGGCGCACTCAGCGCGGAGTTTATCCCGGGCGAGGACCATCTACCTGCCTTGGGGCAGGAGGCCTCATCCAACCCAATACTTACATTGAATGATGGGCGGCAGCGGAAAAGAATACTGTACTAAATTGGGAAAGGGGACACGATAAGTAGATATGTACAGCATGGAGTGAATTAAGCATCACTGTGCATCTTTCACATCCACAGCGTTCCAAGGAACCTATAAATACACAAACAAGGCAACAAGTAACGCGAAAGCTTCAGAATTGTGTTTGTCAGCTTCCGCATTACGTACTATTAATAGGTACAGTGGAACAAGGTACACGAGTACTACTGTAGCTCAGTATTTGAATGAAAGCATCCACCGTGCATCTGTACAATGTCGGAAGACAAAATAAATAATAGTAAACATGCACTGTGCATCTGTACACTATCGGAAAGCAAAGCAAGAAATATAGATTAGCCTATTTGAATTCGCAATATATCGAACACGATTATCGTTCATGTTATCCATCACTATCATAACACCGCTTCCCCCCTCGCCTTTTGTAGGAAGCGGCAGAATTCGCCCGTCTTGAGCGGGCATTCCTTGTCGTGTCGGCAGGGTCCCACCACACTGGGGGAGGACAGCGGAGGCGTTTTTTGGTCGCCCCTATCACCCCGACCCCTCCCCCCCCTTGCTTTGGCCTCATCTGTCGGGGGAACCACGGGGACACACATTTGGGGGCGGAGCGCAGATAGCGGGCGCGCGATTTGCGGTATAAGGGTAATTCCTAACGAAAGAACAAACTCACGACTCATGATGTCTGTAAATTGGCGTTACGTCACGTTTTCCAAAAGAATAACACGTTTTTTTTGTCACGAATCGTGCCATCAATTTTTACGGGTGTTTCAAACAAAATTTCAATGGTCGGATTTCGTTACAAATATATCACGATTCACGAAGTGTCGCGTTTTTTTTTTGTCACGATTCGTCACGCCATTTTTTGTTCGTTAGGAACGACCCGAAACGTAATCCCTTTGGGACTTTAGGGGGGAAAACGCGTCGAAAACAAGTGACGATTGCGACATCGGCCACACGATATATACATATATATATTTGCTCATCCCATCCATTATCTTGGCACTTTTTCTTCTCCTTCTCCCTCCCAATAAATAGTCGTAACTCAGATCCGAGGCCACTAAGCAGGCTCTTCTCCCCCCCCCCCCACTACTATACGCGCCTTAATTTTTATCGCGAGAATAATTCAGCATTTTCTTCCCTCGTCGACTCGCGTCGAATTGTGCTTACCCACGCAACAAAGCGCTCTCCGCAGTATGTGCCTCTAGAAATAAAAATCTCCATACCGAGATTTGAACCCCTGACTCCAACCTTAGTAGTATTCGAGGTTAACTACTATTAATAGACCATCGATAGCCCGGGCTGCTGGGGTAGGGGATGAGTCCGATTTGCGCTGGAAGGAGCTGTACTAGTACACGCAACATGGTGGCGCTCGTACTGTTGCACGCTCTTCCTAGACGCTTGAATAGATCGCACTCATCGCTTCTTAGGTAGCTATAGGGAGCGAAGGGGGCGTTACCTTTAGGAGAAGGGGATGGAGGCGTCGAAGGTCGAAGCACCATCTCCCTCGCCGAGCGCAGGGTGTGCGAACCCTTAGCGGTACCATCGTCCACCAGCACCAACACGCCTCCGGGGGCCACCAAGCTCCACATCACGGCCGTTGCGGCTGCCCTGAACGACAAAAGAGCAGCATGAACATGCAAACCCCGAGAGAGGCGATATTACAAGTGGGGCCCGACGTCTCTATCTAGTTACTTCTCTCTCTCCCTCTCTCTACCTGTCACCCTCCCCCTCTCCCTCTCCCTCTCCCTCTCCCTCTCCCGCCCCTC
>JAYJMJ010000431.1:1511878-1529798 GCA_036873875.1 Laminaria ephemera | reverse complement strand
CAATAGATTGTGCAAGCTATCCATCGACTGACACTGTCCACCAAAATAGATGTGCTAGCTATCCATCGATGGCCTTTGCAGGCCACAATAGATTGGGGAAGGTAACAATCGATAGACACTACCGACGACGACAATAGACCCGTCCATTGCACCATATCCCATTCCTATTCCAGTGGCCATTGTCTATTATCCAGGGTGTGATCTATACCTGGTATTTGGTAATGTGTACGAGTGGCATGCACACGATCACGCGATGGGGGGAGTGGAGAACGGGTGTAAGTCGAAGGTATCAAACAACGCGCCAAGAATGATAACACTACTACTACTGCTGTACGTTGTTGCACGTACTGGTACAACAGTAGACTACTGCAACAGAGTAGACTACTCTGTACCGGTACTATAGGCTACTGGTACAATGTAACCAATAGAAGTTCCTGAACACGATTGCGTCAAATCTGCGCATCTCCTACGAGTGACATGTGTACACACGATCACACACACGATGGGAGTGGAGGACGAGTGTAAGGTCGAAGGTACAAAGCGTCAAGGTTGCCAACGCCAACACTACCTCGTACTGCTGTACTGCTGTACGTTGTACAACAGTGGGCTACTGCTGTATTTACAGTAGACTACTGTTGTAGTAGTCTACTCGTTCAGTAAGTAGTAGTAAGTCGTAGTCTACAGGAGGAGTTTACAGCATACGACCACTAACCGTGCAACACAGCAGCAGTACGAGTAGTGTCAAAAAGCAGTTGCAAAACTCAGTAGGTCCAACAGCATACGAGGGGAGAGGGCATCCTGTTCGCATTGCGAGGCGCCGCTCGTCACAATGACCTACCCTACGTATAGATAGATCACCTGTGGCTTGTTGTCCAGGAAAGACACCTCGAAGTAAATTGGGCACGGCTTCGTGTGTCGGCTTCGCACCAAGGGGCCAACGAAGATGGGGATCGCATGGGGGATCCGCCTTTGTGCTGCCACATCTCTCCGATCTGTCTCCATGTTTAGGTGTCAGTATCCTCTATCCTCCACAGCCAGCGCTCTGCACCTTGTCGTGTCGAGCGCTCTGGTCTCTGATGTTTGCTTCTCTGATCGCTGATCGTCTGATTTGTTGATTGCGCCGCGTTCTGTAGTTTTTACGGGGCGATGTACAGGATATTCTACAGGATATGCATATGATATGATATGTTCTGTGTACAGCACGAAAGCTCTGCTTCGATGTTTTTTTTAAGACAGTGAACACAATAGCAGCATACTCGTAGCAGCAGTCTGCAGCCTGCCCCTGGAACTCCTTGATCAGGAGGGGCAACATGGTTACGTCTGCATGCTGTGTCGTTGTGTCTTGTCGAAAATAAAACAGTGAAAAATAACCGACAGCAACAACCCGCGAGAGAAAAAGATTTAACAATCGGTGCAAGAAGTAAAAAGCAAAAGCACGGAACTTTCAGGGCATTGAGCACCACCAGAACAGCATAGCAGCAGTGTGCTGGATGCCCTGCGAGGTCCTTGATTATGAGGGGCGTCCAAGTACGTGGTTACGTCTGCATGGTGTGTCGTTATATATGGTGTTTGTGTCGTAAAACAACAGTGAAAAAATAACCGACAACAATCGCAGCAAGCAGCAAGAACAAAAGAAGAAAACATTCAGCGGTTTCAAACATTCCACAGGGTTTCAACGCGTACAGGCTTGTTTCATCCGGGCAGCTTCCCCTGATTTTTGTGGGTGGGGCGAGGCTAGTCTCACACGCTTGGAGCTGCTGGCTGAGCACCCTGGGTGAGGAACGTAGCCGAGCGAGAGCATTGAGGGCGTTGTGGGGTAGGTTCTGCAGATATCTCGGTCGGCGCTGTGTCGTTTTGTGGCATTCTGAGGCTTACTGGGTGTCAGGCTTCCTAATCAAGAAACCAACCTACAGGAGCATCGTACACCACCTATGATACTGCTTTGGCTTAGGGTTGCACGTCGATCACCCTTGAGCAAGCACGACGAGGATGGAGCTGAGGTCCTAGGCCTATACTGTGCCTTGATAAGGCAGTGGCAGTGCCTTGATGAGGCACTGTGCCCTGGATGCTCCTTCGTGTGGGTTGCAATATGGCAGCGCGCGTCTACTCCGTAGCCTGTTTTTTGACGTGCTGTGTGATGTTTTCGTACTGCTGCTGCCGCTGCTGTGGTTGTTGTGGTTGTTGTGGTCAATATAGGTTTTCACCATGTTTACCGGAGCAACGAAGATTGTCAAGCCTGAGGGCCAGGAGGCCGATGAGTTCGAGCAGACCGTAGGTCAGGAGCTCTTCAACCTCGAGGTGAGTCGATGTGGCATTGCTTGTGCATTGCGTGCGTTGTTTGTGTCTGTTTTATACCGGTGTACGGCCAATGCTGTAATCGTCACTTTTTATCGACATTTTTTCCCTCTCAAGTCCCAAAAGGGTACGTACCGTAAGTGCAGTACTGTCCGTCCTCTCCAGCACACCAGCCAGTTCCCACAGACCAGCGCGCAACGACAGCGGAACCCTGGGGCCGACTCTCTCACGGTGTAGGTATAAACGCTGTCCCTAGGTGCATATGACGCCGTAAACCCGTAAAATCCCGTCGCTACAGCTCTCACAGCCCTCGAGACCGGCACCTAGCCCTATCCCAACCCTAACCCCAACCCGAAACCCAAGACCTGAACCCCCGGGGATGACTCCTAACTTTCCCCGTAGTGATGATACAACTAACGCCTACGTATCGTGACTTATCAAGTCGTTGACCGCCAAAGTTTGAAGCGCGAGCCTTTTGATAGCTATCACAGCATAAACCTAACCCCAACACGAAGCCTGAGACCCGAGGATGGCTCTTAAATGTCCCCGTAGTCGTGATTTATGTATCGCCTATACAAGTGGCCGTGATTATCAGCTCGTTGACCGCCAAACTGCGAACCGCGAGTCGTTGATAGCTAGCATTGCGTGCTAGCATTGTCAATTTGGGTTACGCGGTAGGCGTTTCGTTTGAGGTTCCGACTACTTTCTCTGGTATACCTTGTAAGGCGTTCATCAACGCCCATTGTCATTTGCATCTCCTCCCCCAGGTACACTACTGATAGTACGAGTACAATACAAAGATAAAAAGCTTCGTTCCATTGCACAACATGATACTGTACCGTGTATATACCTTATGATAGCTGGTTTGTCATACCGCAGTCATTACTTCGAATGTTCAGCAGCCGTTGCGTGCGGATCACGATATTTCACTTTTTCACCTGTCAAACCTTCACCGTCAACACGGCAGCAGTCAACATACATCTCATAAGCGTAACCGTTTTCGTAGAACGTTCCTGGTAAACAAATCGGGCGTACAAGGACGGTGCGTTCGGTTTGCAACGGGCCAATCTTATACGGCGAGTGGGGGGGGCTGTAAGACCTGGTAGATTTCACCACACCAGACTACAACAGATCGATACCGGTAGGCCCCATGACAACATAATGCCACGACATCAGTATCTATATGCCCCTCCCCCGCTAGACTGTACACCTAGAACACGAAGCCTCGGCAGACTTGGCAAACCGTCTTACTTTCAAGTAGCGACGTATAACGTGATAATACTGTCGTCTGTTGGAGGCGAACCCTCGCCGGACTTACCCCGACAGGCGCGCCGGACTGAACAGTTTACCTCTGACGTTTAGCCGACCTGGCAACAAGCAAAAACACTAGGGCTGTGAGTTGACTGGACTTCTTGGCTAGTTAAGTTTTCGGTGGCGGCGTAAAGGTGTACCTAGCTGACTTACCAGGGCAGTATTTTTTAGGAACACCACGCGTTGAGCCACAAACGCTCCACTCCAGTCAGACGCAAAGACGCAGAACCCCGCAAATTCAGCACACAACTAGTCGTAACTGTAATACCTAGCCAACTAATAACTAGTCGGCGCAATAACGGTTATCATGTTATCATACCGCAGCCGTACTGGTAGGCTATGATCGGCGAACCGTTATCGTGCCACAGTCGTACCAGCAGGGGGCTGCCATACATGGAGTCATAGTTCCTTCGTCGGTCTGGAGTTCTGTGCTCTAATTTCTAATTTCGAGCCACAAACACACCAGCCAGATACAAAAACGCAGAATTCTGCACACTACCGCCAGCAAATAACTTTTTAAAAAATATGATACTACCTAGCCAACTAATGACTAGTCGGCGACTTATTGTTGGTGTCGAGCCTCAAAGTCTTCCTCGTTGAAGAACACCAAACCACTCGGGCTGTGAATCGGGTGGGTGCCTTTAAGTCGCCGACTCGTTGTTTGTCGGCTAGGCATTGCAGTTTGTTGCGTGCGGTATCTTGCGAACTTCTGCGTCTTTGCGTATGACCGGCGTGTCTGTGGCTCGACTTGTGGTGCTTGTGAACAAAGACTTGCCAGGTAATCAGTTGGTTGGCTTTTACTCCGCCGCCCAACTACTGACCAGCCGTGAAGTGCAGCCAACTCACGGCCCTATGATGTTCTCAGATTAACTCATCATCGCCATGATCAAGTCCGTGGTCACAGGACAGGCTCCAGTCATGATACGAAGCACCGTAGCCGGTCCCAAATATATTCTGACATCACCGAGACATGTCTGTTGCCCCTGCCATCCCCCGTACCCAAAATATTCCGAACTCACGGAGACCTATCAACATGTTGCCCTTGCCCCTTGGCGTGGAATTGTCTCTATTGTGATGCTTGTGGTGCTGTTTCTGGTTTTAGATATCCGCGACGGACATCAAGTCGCTAAATCAAATATCAAACCACCGAAGCCGGACCCAAACATGTTCCAAACTCACAGAGACCTAATCATGTTGCCCCTACTCCTTGCCGTCGAATTGTCTCTGCTGTGATGCTTGTGATCTGTTTCTGTTTTTAGATGTCCGCGGCCGACATCAAGTCGGAAATCCGCGACCTCTACATCACGGGGGCGAAGCAGGTGAGGGGGGCAGGTGGCATCACTCTTTGTGTACGAGTAGGAACGCCCTCGGCCGCAATCGGTGGTGCTCTAACTGTATTGGAACTGTCGTCCGCCTTGGTCGTAAGAGCACTCGTTCGGAAAGGTCTTGAACGTCATTTTTTATTTGTATCCTGGTATTCGGACTTCGAGCCCACTATTTTATCGTACATACCGGTATGTATTGTCAGCAAGTGTTTATCGTGTTTGGCACACGACTCCAACCTGTAAAGGAGCTAATTTGTCTCATGATCCCTTCCGCTTTTGGGCCTTGGAAATGCCTTCAGGGGTACTACCGTGTACCACTTAAGATAACTCCCCCTGGGGTGAATTTCAGTCAATGTTGTTGAGCACAAGGGGTGCACGCACACACACGAAGATAACGATAACGATAATGACAATGGTGGCTTTAGAAACATCTCATCGAGATCTTTATCTTTCCGTGCGCTATCCCCGTTGTCGAAAAAATCCGCTTGGAAGTCGTTCGAGGGGGGTGTTACACGTGTGGAATTGATTTTTGTTGGAAATACCGCGAGAGTATTGTACTTGTGTCAATATTTTTGCCTGGTTATTTACGTTTGATTTTGAATTTTATGCTCGTACATATTGTGTTTCTTCTAACATTAGGTGGACGTCGGGGGCGGCAAGAAGGCCATCATCATCTTCGTACCGTACCGGCTCTTGAGGTCTTACCACAAGATCCAGACGCGCTTGGTACGAGAGCTCGAGAAGAAGTTCAGGTGAGCTAACATGCAACATGCCATGCCATCATGTCAAGCAGGTGCTAATATCCGCTTTGCCATGCCGTCGAGTTGCGTGCCAGGTACTGGTAGGTTCTAATGGTTCTAATATTCTTATGGCCATGCCCCTTCCGTCGATTTGCGTGGGTGCTTATAGGTGCTTATACTCTTGTTGCTATGTCGTTATGTCGGCTTGATTCTAATATTCTCATTGACATGCCGTCGTGTTGCGTAGCTTTAGCTGTTGACGTCACACGCAGGGCTGACGCAAATTGCGGCACCACAGCGCAGCCTATGCCACCGCTTGCAATAGGAATATAGCCAATCGTCCTACGAGTATTGTCTTATGTACTGTCCAGTGTGTGGTATTTATAGGAGAGGAAGCTCTCAATAGACGATCGTGCTATTGTCTACGTGTCGTCCGGGGTGTGGCACTTGTAGTAGAGGAAGCTCCTAATAGACGATCGTCTTACTGTCTACTATATTTTCTGTCCAAGGTATGATATTTGTGGATGGAGGCGTCTGCCCCTCCCTGTACGTATGATACCACTCGTGGAAAGTGGCGTTGAGTGGAAGCATGGCATGATAGCGCCCTTTTGTTGTTTTTTCTTTTGCACTTTAGAGGGGAAAAGGAACAAAGGTACGAAACAAAATCACGGTTACGGCGTTTTCGGTTACAGGAAGCAGTCACGGTGCGGCCACACGAAGCAGCCCCATCTGCTGGAACAGGAGACGGCACGTTTATTGTCCAAACTGAGCTACGAGTATTGCTGGACGAAACGTGCGCTGCATGATAATACCCGCACGACTGCGCGCACACAATATCATACCGATAGACGTTATGGGAACAAACTACCGCTTGTTGTTTGGATTGGTTCATGTTTGCAGTACGAGTGAAAAGAGTTACAGTCCTCACCTCTGTTTTGCTGATTTCGTATGCATAGTACCGACGTGGCTGCGGCGCGACTTGGTAGTACCGATGTTACGTGGTATCATACTACCGACGTGACTTGGTATTTACCGACGTTACTTGGTATCATACTACCGACGTTGATTGGTACCTGTTTATTTCGTACATACCCGACGTGACTGTATATATTACCGACGTGACATGGAGAATTTATTACGGACGTGACCTGGAATCATACCACCCCCGTGACTTGGCATCATGTTTTCCCGACGTGACCAACGAGAACCGTACGCAATCCCGATCCTGTTGTGTCTCGTGACTCGTTGAAAAATTTCAGCGGCCGCCACGTGGTGATCATCGCCACCCGCACCATCCTCGGCAAGAGCTACGCTCGCTCCACCAAGACCCAGGGAATCCGCCCACGCTCGCGCACCCTCACCGCCGTACAGGACGCCATGCTCGAGGTACGATATTATGCGATACCACTACGATACCACCTGGGGTTAAGAGTCTTGGGTTGCCTTCCTTTTTTCGAACGATAACAGTATTGAAAATTCAACTCTCAAGACGTATTATTTGCATCGGTTTAAATATTTTTGACAAGCGGTATAGACTAGAACACGCGCGGCCGACGTATCACGCAGTTCGCAAAGCTGACCCTGACAGCTGAGTGTCGACCACTCAACTGGTCGAACTCACAGCTGGCGTAGTTGTGTTGTTTTTATAAATTCTCTCTGTCGGAGTATGGGTGGGGAATGTAATCCTGCGTAAAATTCGTTTCGATTGCACTCTGCTTTTCTGTCAGTTTTCGTATTGGTGGACCCGGTTGAAGGCATGTCGTCAAGTGGGATCGGTTCCACTATCTTGTTTTTGTGTTTTTCCTTCCGTCCCGCCTAGTGTCGACCATTCTTGCTTTCGCATTTACCCGTTTTTGTTGGTGTAGTTCCCCGCGTATTGCTGCCGACAAGGACACGGCTAACACGATATATGTGCGTTGCGTTGTGGTGTGGTTTCGGCCAAATCTGACGCCATTTCCCGTGTTGCCTTTTTATATGTTTAGGACCTCGTCTTCCCCACGGAGATCGTCGGCAAGCGCACCCGGTGCAAGGTGGACGGCTCCAAGATCCTTAAGGTTCAGCTTGACCCCAAGGACCAGGTGAGAGGTGGATGAGTGCGCGCTACGATAACTCGTATATACACACGACACATGCGACGGTAAAGGTGCACCCTTTTTTTTCGGGAGGCTCCCTCACTTGAGGAGCTCTACACTTGACCCAAAAACTCATTTTGAGTAAAAACTGAAAGTGTAACCCGATGACCAAACTCATGGCCTAGGTATGAAAAACGTTCATGTTGCAAAACTCGAATGACTTTCCGACGATTTTGGGTCAAGGAGCCCCCGTCATTCACTAAATAGGTTTGGCTAAAAGTGACACATACCTCTATCGTAGCACGCGCCGCACGGCAGATGGACAAATAGGCTTATTGGACAGAAAGGGTCAATCACCGCGCCTGCCGTAGCATGCGTCGTAACTCGTGCGCATGGTGGATCGAATATAGGCTTATTCGAGAGACAGGGTCTTGTTACAACTCGTAGGCATTGCAGTTGGAAGATTGGCTTACGCTAGAGAACGGGTCTGTGACCGCTTGTTCCTTCGACGCCTGGGTCTTTTGACTTGGCTTGAGTGGTTGCAGGCGTGGGCTTCATTAGGGGGTGTACGCAGCACTTTTTGGGTGAAATCGTTCGTACTCACGGGGCTCCTCAACTGAAAAACTACTTACTAATAGTATCGTTGGGAACCCGTTTGTGTTGAAATATTAAACACTTTGCATTGTTTACCCTATTAATAGGCCGTGGGATTGTTCATCGGGTTGCACTTTCGTTTTTTCTCGAAGGCAGTTTTTGGGCGCATGTGAACGTGTGTGTAACTCGGCGTGACGAGACGCAAACTCGTGTCACTAACAAAAATGTTTTTTTTCTAATATAATAAATGAGTTGCGACGTGTATCTATTGTTGTATTATAAACGTGATACGGTATTTTTTATGCTGAACTTCTATCGTTTTGCTTTTGCTTTTCTTCAGGTGAACGTGGAGACCAAGCTGGACACCTTCTCGTCGGTGTACAAGAAGATCACCAACAAGGACGTTGTCTTTGAGTTCCCCGTGCAGGAGCCGTAGACGGATTTCATTTATGTGATCATTTCGTTGCTTATGCTCAGCTCAGCCAGGGTGGCGCGGTAGTGCCGCAAATCTAAGCCTTTCAGCGTGTCCCAAGCCTCAGCCAGCCGTGCCGCCTTTGTTTTTAGGCGGTCGCGTGTCTGCTCTTAAGTCTTCAGTATTTGATCGTTGACCGCCTACATTTGTTGGCATCGCGTGTCAAGTCTTTAGTCTGTGATCGGTGACCATGATTTTGTCTTTCGATCGAGGGCCATTGTCTGTGATCGGTGACCATGATTTTTTCTTGATCGAGGGCCATTCTTGTGTCTCTGATCGTTTGACCCTTTGTCATGACATTTTCCCGATGATGGTACGTGTGACGCCTGAAAGGGCAGTCTCGTGACATTGCCTTTTGTCTCAGAACGTTGGTTATTCCCATGAATCCGTCCCCATAGTCGTGCATGTTCAGGCGACCACCCTCCTCGCTATCCCACCCCGCTCACTTTGAAAACACGCTCGTCGACACGCCTTTTGATACCCGCGGCGCAAAGAAAGGCCGGTGTCTAACGAACAGCAAGAGGCGGGATGCTGCGACGTGTCATGTTTAATGTTCTTGCTTGCTTTGGTCGCAGGCTTAACACACAAATCACAACAACGCCATCCACCTTTTTTATCGGGCACACGCGATTGATCTATTGGTACCCTCGGGGGCAAAATGACGACGCCTCCACCCTGTGCCCGCTTGGCACCCTGAATCCACCCGGACTTGATCCCTCAAAACTGACCCTGGGTATATAGTTAGCATATCGTTTTCGCTGATTGGACACAGCGCAGGGCGAACATCGCTCAACCACCCGAGTCTGAGATGGTCACCCCCGGTGATCAAATTAGAAGAAGAGAGTTGTATTGCACAGAGTTGGAGTTGGGACAGCGTTCCTCCGTCAGAGACGGAGGAGGAAGAGTTGCCCCAGCAGAGTGATTGAGTGCCGATGTTCTACAGCACAGCAGCCTAAGCAATCCGTTATACCACCGCAAGATCCGTATATCCATCTGCCTGTGAAACCCCGGCGATGCACCCAGGATGTCCCCTGGCGACCACAGTCAGCAGGGCCCACCAAGCACCCTGGTCTCACCCCGACCTAATTGACCAAAATCGAGGGTTTCCTTCAAACGAGCACAGCAAAAAGCAAAATTCCTCAGTTTGCTGGCGTTTTCTGAGCTAAACCTCCAAGCTGTCTGAACAACTAAAAGCATAAAACGGCGTATTCTGGTGGATTCTGCGCCAGTTTACGGTGTAGAGGGAAAATAAATCAGCTCAAGCAAGGCCGAACAAACCTTTGCGGTACGGCAACTCCAATCTCCACGATATACCGTTTTGTGGCGGACGTCCTTTGTCTGACCAGTAAAAATTGTCTAATTATTAACCGCAATGAACACTTTAACATCGTCAACGTAATTTTTTGTAATGAAACCAAATAACGAATTCCATCAAATTATAGGGGGAAATGTTGCGGCAGTATAGAGCAGGACAGCAAGCCACCACATAATGAAAACACATGAGCAGCACACACGAATTACGACAAACCATCCGCTGCTCGGAAGCGTTGAACGTCGTAGCAGGCAACACCATGCATGAGCGTGTGGCAGATGGCGTGTAGAGGGGTGGGAGGAGGGGGGTGGCCGATTTCGCGTCTTGCCGTCGCCCGCTCGTCGAAGGACGAAGGTATGATAGCAGGAGGAGGAATCGAAATTATATTGTGGAGAGACGGCGAGCGTGTAGGTTTCGCTCCGGGTGGAAATGTAATGACTGTAACAAACGCATAAAACCACCCCAACGGCCCCTATTTTTCGGTCCAAAGTGGTAAGGAACACCAACCCCGGCCACTTCGTTCCCTGTCTCGACGAGTAATGTGGGATAATGTTTGAAGTAGGAGGGGTCGTCTGGCCCCTCGGAAACTAGAACGTTAGGCCCTAGCCGGTATAGCCTTTAAGGCTAGCCGAAAAAAAAACTTTACGCCCTTTTCCCAAGAGGGAATGCCCCAAAAAGAAGAGCTGATTCGAGCCTTAATACGTTAATATTATAGCATAAAATGGTTATGATCATAATTTCCAAAACTAACGCAGTTCAACGGAAAGTAGGGGACTAAGTAGTTGCCTAGTCTATCCAGCTAAGGCTCGTCAAGGCTATTATTAACCCCTTTGGGACTTCATCGGGGAAAAAAAGTCGGAAAAAAGTAACGATTACAGATTCGGTCACACGAAGAAGCCTGTGTTGCCGAGTAGTGGGGGGGGTGTTCGAAGCTCAACGCAAGGAGCTATCTATGCAACACGTGCACAGTATATGCTGATATTCGTACTGCTACACACGCTTCCTAGACGGTTGATAATATTATGGATTATCAGGAGCTCACAGCTCATGCTGTACCAGTCGGTCAACATCGATTCAGCGCTTGCTTCTGCCACATAAAAGAACAAAATCAATAATAGGTTGTGAGCCTCGATTCACGTAGAAAGCACTGCTGCAGAGCTGAGAGTCATGAGGCACGTCTCGAGTACGACTGTATGCCTCGGGGACCCGAGCTGCTGTATCCGCTGTGAGCAGACAAGATCGCACTTTTCGATTTTTCGATCGATGCATAAATTAAATGGACCCCAAAAGGATCAAGAGTTGTGCGTGCAATGTGATCCGCTCTCAACTTTAACTTTAGGCACATTTTTTTTGTTTTTTAGTTTGAACTTTTGCCGCTTAAAATGTGCGCTATAAAAAAAACCCGCGTCTGCCTTGAGGCCGCGTGCGGCGAAGAGCTTTAATCCATATACACACGCATGCTGCCACCATCTTCACATGTCACGTCTTCACTTGCGAGTACGCCTTGTGATGGATCAGGGCTGCACCGTTCCTGACTACTGCCATCGATTTTCTTTGTTTGATAGTTTTTCATTAAATTTTAGTACACACGTGAAACAGCGAAACAACCCCCCCAACTAACTTCGCAATCAGGCCTTTCCTTGCCCTTGCCCACGAGAGATTTCGAAAGGGATCACACGAAGTTTGGAAGAAAATATTTCTCGGATCAAAACAAACCCACCCCTGAACACGAGATATCTCCAAAGGGCTCAAATAAATCCTGGAACTGCCTGAGACGAGAAGTTGACAGCAACATGTATCTATTCGGTGGCTGCGCGCCATATGATTTTGAACTTCTTGACACAGACACTTGACAGCTTGAACACATGGCATCAATACATCGATTTGTTCGCTATACGTTCGTAAAGAGTAAACGCTTCTCGTATAACACATAGTTAAAAGGTTTACCGCGTAGTGAAGACGTTCGAACCAGTTCGCTCTGTGCGTGCAGTGCAGGAAAGCAAGCGCATTCGAATCATCAGGACACTCAAATTTTGATCGAATAAAATAAACTTCGTCGACGAAGTGAAAAAAAGCCACCGAGAAAATGCTGACTACTGCACACACCAACCAGTAGACTACTGCCCGCACCACGCACCAGTAGACTACTTCATGCACCAGTAACGTTCTGCTGCTGCACCAACACTGCACGCATCACGCACCAGCAGACTACTGCACACACCAGTAGACTGTTGCTGATGCACCAACACTGCGGGTAGACTGCTACGCGCACCAATAGACTATTGCTGCTCCACCAACACTCAATCGACAGGGACGAGTGCCAGCGGCGTCCCTCGAGTCGGCGCCCAGTAGACGACTGCAGGACCTGGAGACTCCTGCACGCAACAGTAGACTAGTGCTGCTGTGCCAACACAGCGCGCGGTAGGTGCTACTGCTGCGGCTCCATCGACCTCGGCAAGTGCCAGCATCGTCCCCCTAGTACTACCACACGCACCAGTAGAGTACTGCACGCAGTAGCAGACTTCTGCACAACCCAGTAGACTACTGCACGCACCAGTAGACTATTGCCGATGTACCAACAATGCACATCGATCGACCGCGACCAGTGCCAGCGTCGTCCCCCGAGTGGGCGCCTCCCATCCCACGTGGGCACACCAACATAGCAGCTACAACAAAAATAACACGAAGGCAGGGGCACCTACTACCTACCCCTTACAGCACCCTGGGATCCATCCACCCACCAACGGTATGCAACTCAAGGTTTTCTTCCATCCATCCACCGAAAGTGTGCAACTCAAGGGTTTCTTTCTGTAGCTGCTTAGCCCTTTAGAACTGCCAAAAACATGCCACACAAACTCCAAGTAATTTGTCCCCGGAAACGTGGGTGCAGTTCTTAAGGGGTTTAGAGGGATCGACGTCAAAGCTTAGGTCATGCTGCACATTGACTGGAGGGCAAACAAGACAATAATATAATCGATTGACTTCCCTTTGTCGGCTACTGCTGCATCGAGGCGCTCGTCATAAGGGGTGCTGGCACCACCTCTACCAGGTCGTTGCTTTTATATAAGCTTCCAATCGATCGTCCTTCTCCGAGGTTTACCAGGCTTTGGCTTCTATAAAAAAATCAAGGGCGGGTTTAGTAGGGCATAACGGTACTGGTAAACTATAAGGGTACCCGGGTACTTACCCGAGCATGACCAAAACAGCTAGGTTTGGTACCCGGGTACCTCAAAGTATATATATACTCTACGGGTACCCAGGTACCTTGCCGAGTACCAGGTATGACCAAAACAACTAAGATTGGGTACCCGGGTACCCCAGAGTATATACTCTAGGGGTATCCAGGTACCTACCCCAGTATGACCGAAACAGCTAGGTTTGGTACCCGGGAACTCCAGAGAATATACTCTACGAGTAGGGGTACCAAAACAACTAGGTTTGGTACCCGGGTACCCCAGAGTATCCCGGGTACCCCAGAGTATATACTCTAGGGGTACTCAGGTACTTACCCGAGTATGATCAAATTAACTAAGGTTTGGTACCATGGTACCCCAGAGTATACCAGGTATACCCTACTAAGACGCCCTTGAAAGCAAAAGTTTGAATCAATCGTCCTTCTTGGCGACGGGCGGGGCGTCGTCGCTCATGGCCTGCGCCGCATTGGCCGCCAGTGTCTCGATGCCTTCTGCTGCCGCAACGCCGCCCTGGGATAGCGAAACAGAAATAAGCACGTCCGCACACGTAGGGCGGCGACAGACTCGCGTAAGTTATGCGTACAAATTTGTTTTGTTTTACCTTTTTCGCTGAGGTATTCTTCCATTCCAGAGTGATGGAGCCTGTCCTGTGACCACGGACTAGATTACGATGATGAGTTAATGTGAGAACAACAGAAGGAAGTCGGTACACGTGGGGCGGCGATACAGACGGAGATCAGTGCACGTTGGGCAGCGATACAGAAGGAAGTCAATACATGTGGGGCAGCGACACAGCAGGAAGCAAAAAAAAAAAAGGTGCACCTGCTACTCGTACTATCTAGTATCTACTCTCTAGTCCCGTGTTGCCAGCGCATGTGGGGGTTGTCTCGAACATGCTGGTGAACCAGCTTCTTCGTATCGCAGCTCAACCGCAAAATCGGACGCCAAGTAGGCAGAAATCAGAATTTTCCGGACAGCAATAGAAAGGCAGCGGCGACATGACTCCTTCCTGCATTCCTCCCTTCCCTCCCTCCCCCACTTTATTCCTTCTCCTTCCTCTCTCGCCCCCCCGCCCCCCCCCCCATCCCCACTCCCCCGCTCCTTCCCCCCTATCCACCTACGCACACACAACTAAATGAGTGGATCGTGTCGTAGGCTGTGTGCGACGATGCATACTCTTTTACGAAAAAACATGAAAAACGTCAGCTGTGAGATCGACTTTCGGAAACCCACCTTTTGCATGCGGAACAAGTCGCCCCAATTGAGGTCCGGGTCAGTGTAGATCGGTCCCAGCTCCGGCCCCACGCGTTTGATGAACGCTCGAAGATCCTTCTGAAGTTCTCTTCGCAATGCCGGTAAATCATTCTGGTGAAAAAAATACGATAACGACCACGAAAAACAAACATCCGAAGGGCGGGTTGAGTACAGGCTATTCATAGGTCCTTCTGCAGTTCTCTTCGCAATGCCGGTAAATCATTCTGGTGTAAAAAGTAGGGACAACGGCCAAGAAAAACAAACGTCCGAAGGTCTTCATAGGTTTTTAACCCATTTAGAACTGCACGTACGTTTCAGGGGACAAACTACTTGGACTTAGAATCAACCAACTTTTCCAGTAGTGAAAGGTTCAAGTATAGACTATTAATAGGTCCTTCGGCAGATCTCTTCGCAGTACCTACCCAAACACTTTGAGAAAAACAGTATTAACCCGATGAACAACACCACCAGGTACAAAACGACTTACGACGCGTACTACGATAGAGGTAGCACTTTTTGGATTTTTTGTTTCTGAATGACGGCGCGCCTTATATAACCCAAAATCGTCGGAATGTCCTTTTTTTTCAATGTGAGTACTTGTATACCTAAGCCATGGGTTTGTTCATCGGGTTGCACTTTCCTTTTTTACTCAAAATCAGTTTTTTGGGTGAGGTTTAGAGCTCCTCAAGTGATGAGCCTCAGAAAAAAAAATGTTTGACCTCTACCGTAGCACGTGTCTTACATACTGTATACCGCGTACCTCGTACAGCAGTACCGCGGTATAATATAACACACACGGGATCCCAACGGTGTAGGGTACAACATTCCTCGTCCCGTCAGCCAGATCTTCTTGGCCAAAAAGTGCTACGCGTCTGAATGAGTGAATGGTTGAGTGAGAGGGTGGGCGGCTTACCATGAGCGATTGGCAAGAGAGGCGAAGCCTGTTCGTGAGAGACTTACAGGTGTTGGTATGTTTCCATGGAGTGAGTGAGTGAGTGAGTGAGTGAGTGAATGAGTTAAGTGAGTGAGTAAGTGAGCAAGTGGGTAAGTGAGTGAGTGAGGCAGTGGGTGAGCGAGAGAGTGGCTTACCATGAGCGATCGGCAGGAGGGGCGGAGCCTGTTGATGAGAGGCTTCAAGTCCTTCAAGTCCACCATGCCCGATGCCGTGCCGACGACGCCAAAGTAGCTGAACATGGGGAAGCAAAGCATCGCCAGCACCTGCACAATTCCGACAGGCAGATCAAAGAGCATGCAAAATTACAATATTACCAGGAAGTGCAGTACAATGAAGACAGATATTATTAGGCAGCACAGCACAGTACAGTACAGTACAGTACAGTACAGTACAGTACAGTACAGTACAGTACAGTACAGTACCGTAAAGTACATAATACAGTACGGCACAGCACAGTACAGTGCCTTGTTTGTTCATTTTACACCCTTCTTGGCAGTAGTGTCGCATTTAAGGCCTCCATGTGCCTACATGCTTGACCATATGGGCATATGCGCGGAGTCGCGACGAAACCTCATTGTACTACTCGTATTCCACTCTATCAGGAAATGTAAGCACCATGAGGGTGTTCATATCAGAAACCAAACGGTCCTTAATGTTTCAGACAAAGTGATGCACGTATTTCTTGGTCAAACGGTCCTTAATGTTTCAGACAAAGTGATGTACGTATTTCTTGGTCAAACGGTCCTTAATGTTTCAGACAAAGTGATGTACGTATTTCTTGATCAGCGTTTAGGCCGCCACACACGTATTACAATACCAGGTACCTCGCTCCGGAGATTTTTTTACTTACGAGGTGCATGCATGTGTGACGGTAGTGCTAATTTTACCTTGGAAGAGAGGGTCCAGGTCGTGAACATCATGAGCAGCGCCGAGTAGAAGAGCCACAGCAAGGGAACCATCACGATGGAGATCATGATCTTCTTGCTAAGCATCACATCCCGACCCGCGATTTTCACCACCGATCCTGCCAGCGCCTTCTTGCGCTCCTTCATAGCCGTCACTCTGAACAAGGGAGGGAGGGAGGGATCAAGCGCAAAAAAACAAACAAAATCGATCAACGTGTGACTGAAACGCGCATTCGTCCATCAACGTGTGACTATAACGCGCTTTCGTCCATTACCCATGCTATTGCTTTCATCTAACGTGTTTTTTCTTTCTTCAAACGAGTTTTTCATTCGTCTGAGGTGTTTTTGCTTTTCCAACGTGTTTTTGCTTTCATCGATTGTCCATGCTTTTGCTGTCGTCTAATGTGCTTTTGCTTTCGTCTAAGGTGCTTTGCTTTCGTCTAAGGTGTTCTTGCTTTTGTCTAACGTGCTTTTTGCTTTCGTTTAAGGTGCTTTTGCATTTGTCAAACGTGCTTTTGCTTGCGTCCGTTGTTCATGCTTTGGTTTCGTTGAAGGTTCTTTAGCTTTCGTCTAACGTATTCTTGCTTTCGTCTAACGTACTTTTGCTTTCGTCTACGGTGTTTTCGCTTTCATGTTTTATCTTTCGTCTGTTAATAACGTGCTTTACGAGCTTTCGCCTAATGACAAGTTCCGTCTTATCGACCGTCTACAGCAGTAGTGTGAGCGCGCCGCACCGCAACTCTAGTATTTTACTTTCGCCGAAGTCATCTCCGCCCTACCTCAATTTCTAGAAAAAAAAAAAGCATGCGCCCTCTACACGGTAGAAGCACCCCTTCAAAGGGGGTGGGTCCGGCGGGTACCCAGTGGCAAACGCCACCAGAGGGAGACGCATGCTACAAATAGTACGGTAGGGGTGTACCTCATTTTTCTTCATCTCCTCACTTGAGGAGCTTTATGACGCTTAACCCGACGAACAACCCCATGGCCTATGTATAGGTACACAACGCAAAATATTGCGAGTTACAAATGTAATTCTGACGATACTATTAGTAAGTAGCTCTTCAGTTGAGGAGCCCCGCCAGTGGGAAGCATTTCGCCAAAAAGTGCCACCCCTATCGTGGCACCCTGTAGGAGGCATCATCAAAACATCCAAAGGGCGGTGTTAACCTGGCAACGATTCCCACGGGCAAGAACGTATTAAAGGGAGTTCTAAAAAAAAAGGAGGCGGTGTTTAACTGGCGACGATTCTCAATGGCAAGAACGCCGCTAGAGGGAGTTCCAAAACAAAGAGGTACATCCGAAAACAAAAAGAAGGGTGTTTACCTGGCGACGATTCCCACGGGCAAGTTGAGGATAAAGGAGGGCACTGACGCCAGGAGCAGCACTGCGAACATGTGAATCACCGTGTACGTCGCTTTCAGGGGGTTCGGCCGCTCCAGCGTCCGCACCTGCACGGGGGCGGGGGGGGGGGGGGGGGGGGGCCGGCGGGGC
>JAYJMJ010000431.1:1460830-1471930 GCA_036873875.1 Laminaria ephemera | reverse complement strand
TCTTCCCTCGTCGACTCGCGTCGAATTGTGCTTACCCACGCTATGAAGCGCTCTCGGCAGTTGGTGTCTCAGAAATACAAATCTCCATGCCGAGATTCGAACCCCTGACTCCAACCTTAACAGTCTTCGAGGGTAACCACTTGACCACCGGGGCGACCGTTATGATACGATGATAATTAGTGATTTGAGTCACACCATCATGAGATCAGGGGTATGTAGACTGCGGGGATGGGCATGAGGCTGCCGCCATGGCGTACGCTTGTCAACACTTGCATTTGCGCGCACAGTTTTCGAACTCGAGAGCTCAGACGACCTGCAAACGGGTGTGTGTACCTGTTAGTGGTTTTCAATGTAGACGTTACAGGTGTTATCTTCTTATCGGGACTGAATACTCGTACTTGTACACGCAATCGATCCGATTACGGGTACGAGTACCGTGTAATATGATACGAGCACGTAAGCGCTCAATGGTGATGAACAGGTTGCTGATATGCCAGAAAGGCGATTCATTGATAGGCGCATGTGAAATGTTTCCACAATGTCATGTAGCGCGACGCCAAAAAACGTCAACGAACAAGCTTCCGACTACAGCACTAACCCTATGAAGCTATCGTACGAGTATCGTATTCGTACGTAGACGGGAGCTATTTCGTTCTCTCGAGAAGCCGCCTGTGGAGTGCGACAAGTGGTCCAACTCGGTAGCGAGGTGCCAATAAATCGTGTCCTCGGCTGCCTCAATTCCAGCTTTCGTTGATGGTCATGTTTATGTTTGTTTTCACATTCGCTCATTTCCCTGCGATAAGTACAATAGGCCAACTAGGCCAACAAATCGCGTCCAGAGCGTGCCTCAATTGCAGCTTCCATTGATGATGGTGATGATGTTCTCACATTAGCTCGTTTGCCTTACACTTCGCCGATGTCCACGAACCACTTACTAACCAGCTTCTTCCACCGCCCATCCCCCGTTCTCCCCTCTGGTGCTCTGAACCGTCCGCAGGGCTATGGGTGGGTGGATACTAGGCGGATGTTTGCAAGGGTGGAGGGGCGTGGGGGTGGGGTGGGGGAGGGGGTGGGTGGGGGGGGATGGGGGTTGGACGGGTATTTCGGGGTGGTTGGGATGAAATGATGGGGTGTGAGGTGGTGGGTGGGGTAACCTGCGGACGTTGGTGGTTGAGATGAAATGATGGGGCGTGGGGTGGCCTGCGCCCGTTGGTGGTTGGGATGAAATGATGGGGCGTGAGATGGCGGGTGACCTGCGACGTTGGTGGTTGAGATGAAATGATGGGGCGTGAGGTGGTGGGTGGGGTGAACCGCGGACGTTGTTGGGGTGGCGTGCTGTTTTGGGGTGGAAACAGGAATCAGTGCAGGGGGCGTGTGCATGGATGCACGGGTTGACCGCGACGCGATGCGATCGCCATGGTGTTGGTGCGATGGTTGTGGCGGCTGATGCGGGGGGTGGGGCGATCGGTGTGGTGGTTGTGCAGGCAGAGCAGGCAAGATTGAAGCAGGCACAAAGGTGTCCTGTCTCCATTCCGACGACACGGCTAGCTAAACTGCCCCAGGGAAGTCGGTCGGAGTCGGCGGGATGCGTGTTGTTTGCCGAGGTGGCTCTGTCGACCGCACGGTGGGCTTTGGCGATTCACGGTGGGCGGACGTGGGTGGCCATCAGACCTGA
The DNA here is from genome assembly GCA_036873875.1 of Laminaria ephemera. NCBI lineage: Eukaryota > Phaeophyceae > Laminariales > Laminariaceae > Laminaria > Laminaria ephemera. The sequence continues at coordinate 1,470,255 of JAYJMJ010000431.1, read as the reverse complement.
GACTTTCCGCGGAAGCACGCGCCGCAGTTAGTCGGGCCACCCTCTCACCGTGAAGCGTCGCCTTTGGCCTCGATGGGGAGGGCACTTCTTGTTGGGTACAAACGAAAACCTGAAATCGCTGGAACGTGAACCAACCCCCAAAGCGCTGAGCACGGATGAGCTCTGCTTTTCAATCTGCCTCCCCCACGGTACGTTTGGAGTGCGTTCGTCTTTGGAAGGGATGGGCTGAATTTCGTTGCTCGCTTCCTGAGTTTATGCAGACTGCGTTTTGCAGATCGCACTGCCATGATCCGTTGAGGGTTTAGGGTTGGGGTCAGGGCTACCCTAAATGGTTTTCTAGGTATTTCCCTTGGCGTCTTACCTTAGCGTTTCCCTTATCGTCCCATGCAATGCCAACCACTGCTCCTGCCGCATTTTGTCGTGTTGGGGCATTCACTCTGCAACTCCTAATTCCGTCTTTGTTATTTTTTATACTGGTGTCTACGCCATCGTCGCGTCTGGCGGTTTGCTACGGCCTACAACCAACAGGTTGGTGGAGTTCAAGACGGCCGCGGATGCCCACGCTGCGATAAATACCCTGCAGGACTTCAACCTGAACGGCCGCCCCATTTTCTTGCGGGAAGACCGGAAGGGCCCGCAGGGGTTGCCCCCCCCTCCTGGCCGCGGAGGCGGTGGCGGATTTGGTGGCGGCGGTGGCGGATTTGGTGGTGGCGGTGGCGGATTCGGTGGCGGCGGTGGCAACTTCGGTGGTGGCGGAAACTTCCGTGGCGGTGGCGGAAATTTCGGTGGCGGTAGCGGAAATTTCGGTGGCAGCGGCAGCTTCGGTGGCGGTGGAATGGCTAACTGCAAGGTGTGCGTGCGCGTGCAGGCATCAATCACACCGTCGTTGATGTAAAACGTGCGACCAAAGTTATCACACGCAGCTTGCAAAAATGAGAGTTTCGACGACATCCTCGATCTTACAGCTAAGGTGTTTTTATTTTTTTGTTGAAAAACGCGTGTTATAGAACGGTACACATGCGCTCCTCTTCTGCCCCTGTTTTTTTTTGTTGTGACCATTTTTGTTTTCGAGAGCTCTACTCTTACTCTGCTGTGTTTTTCGTTTGTTTTTTTTTTGCCATTTTTTGTGCTTTCGAGAGCTCTACCAGACGGCATTGCGAGTGCCGCCCTAACATGCGCATGTCATGACCATGGTTTTGCACGCGCCGAACCCAAACCTATGACCTAAGGATGTCATGAACGCGATGCGTGGTTTTTGCTGTTGCCAAACCGAAACCTAAGGTGTTCGTGAGCAACTTGGCGTACGAGGTGAGCTGGCAGGACCTGAAAGATCACATGCGGCATGCTGGCAACGTTCTCCGGGCGGACATTATCGTCGCCCCTGACGGACGCTCCAAGGGCCTCGGCACCGTGGAGTTCTCCAAGCCTTACGAGGTACCTTGCTAATTTACACGGCCGCCAAAAAGATTGGGGGCCCTTTTGAGCTTGGTGAATTCGGAGTATGTGTGCTGTCCGACCGAAGTCGCCGGTGTGACTGACGGCACCCAAAACGGTCGTCTCCTGACGCCTTTGTTTGCTGATGGGTTGCTCTCTCCTCTCATGTTGTGCAGGCGAGTAACGGGATTGACCATCTTTTGGCTGTCTAGACGCAGTACATTAGGTTTAATATGGCATTTCCTAACGGTGTGACTGACAGCTGCCGTCTCCTGACATATTTGCTTGATGATGGGTTGCTATCTCCTCTCATACTGTGCAGGCGAGTAACGCGATTAGCCAGCTAAGTGAAACCGAACTGATGGGCCGTCCCATCCTCATCCGAGAGGACCGTGGCGATGGCGGCAAGCACGGACGTGGGGTGGGAGGCGTTGCGGGCGCTCGGGTGTTCGTGGGGAACCTCAGCTGGCAGGTTACGTGGCAGGCGTTGAAGGATCACATGCGCTCGGTGAGTGTTGGTAGTGGTATTGGTGGTGGTGGTGGTGGTGGTGGTGGTGGTGTTATTGTTGTTGGTGTTATTGTTGGTATTGTTGTTAGTGTTGGTGTTGGTGTTGGTGTTGGTGTTTTTGCTGTTGTTGTTGCTGCTGCTGTTGTTATGGTTCTCACATTAACTCATCGCCATAATCTAGTCCGTGGTCACAGGACAGGCTCCATCAACTCTGCAGTCGGAGAATACCTTTCACGAAAGAAATGTGGAGTCGCTAGTGTCGCGTGTGGAGTGTCAGTGTCATAGAGTGCAGACAGAGCCTATCTCGATGTGTTGATCCTGTGAATAGGTTCGATAGGTTCTTTACAAAACAAACCCTCGAGAGGCAGAGGCAGCGAGACAAAGAGATATACAGAGAATCGGAGAGACGGACAGACAGATAGGCAGACAGACAGGCCGACAGGCGGAAAGAGAGACAGGCTTTGAAGGATCACATGCGCTCGGTGAGTGTGGAATGTGCTGAGTGTCGTGGAGAGTACAGAGCCTATCGATTTTTTTTCCCTGTCCTAGGGGACATTGACAAATTAGCGCGTGTCCTAATTCGAAACTTTCAGGCCGGCAACGTCAACTTCGTGGACCTGTTTCAAGAACCCGGGGGTCGGTCGAAGGGATGTGCCATTGTGGAGTATGAGACACCTCAGGAGGCGCACGCCGCAATTCGAGACCTTCACGACTCAGACCTGATGGGCCGAATGATGTTCGTCAGGGAGGATCGCGAGGAGGTGTGATCAGTAGCCTTTTACCGCAAATGCCCTGATTTCCATACTTTGTCCTAGATACTAAACCAACGTTGTTTTTAATAGTATACTTCGGAGTATGAGTTTTAATGGGGGTTTTCAGGGGACACAGTAGTTCGATGGGTAGGGGCGGGGTCGGGGTTAGGGTTTGAGTTATATAGGGTTATAGGGTCTGAAGTAGTGGTTTGGGCAGTTTTTGAAAAATTCCTTGTCATAATGCTGGAACCACACGCGGGCCACAAACTAATTTCCCCGGTTTCCATACGGTTTCCATACTTTATCCTAGACGATAATCCAACGGTGTGATAAAAGGCGGCCCGGTTTGATACGTGCGTGGCAGTGGTAGTGCATGCAGTGCCCGCACGACGCTCAACTTGCCGGCGTTGACGTGTGGTGCGATAGGGGTACTGTGCCTTTTTTTGGTCGAAATATTTGTGACTGACGGGGCGGAGCCTCTTCACTGGGGAACTACCCAATATCGTCGGAATACCATTTGTGTTTTACAGTATCACCATAGCTATTCGTTGTACCTACTAGGTAAGCCATGGGATCTTCGTCGGGTTGCACTTTCGTTTTTTCTCAAAGTCAGTCTTAGGGTGAGGTATAGAGCTCCTCGGGTGAGGAGCCTCAGAAAATATTAGGTGCACCCCTACTGTAGCACGCCTACGCCTCCGGTCGCTATTGTTGATTTCGTTTATTTACAGGCAGGCTCCTTGTAGGTTTGTGTGGCGCACGTGGCGAGCTGCTAGATCTAGACCATCCATGAGCTTGTTGCCCGAAGCGTATTTGTTATTTATTCCCGAACCCCGTTTCTTATTTCTTGTTTCTGTCCGACACCCGTTTCTTATTTATTATTTCTGCAAAATCTGTTTTTTCTTGTTTCTGGCCGAAACCTGTTTCTTATTTATTATTTCTGGCAATTTATTTCTTGTGTCCTATTTCTTGCAGGGATCCGCGGCGAGCAAGAGCACGGGCCCGATGGGCCAGAGGCACCCTGGAGCAGAGGGGAAGCAAGTGTACGTGGGCAACCTGTCATGGGACACCGAGTGGCAAGCCCTGAAGGTGGGAAGTTCGTCAAGCGTTGCCCTCAATGCCGAAGCAGTATAAACTTAGAAGTGTTGTTATGTTTCTAGGTTTTGTTTAGTGGGGTATATACTCGGGGGTACCCGGGTACCACATCTGATTGTTAGTGGTATTACCGGTACTCGGGAATGTACCCGGGTACCCGCGAGGTATATACCCTAGTAAACACGGTATATAATTGTTTCCAGAACCGTCGCGAGAATCGTCAGATGCATCATACGTATGGTATGCTGTAGCGATTTTCTGTAGTGCTGCGTTCCTTTTCAGGGTATAGTTTTGATAGCCGTGGCGTTGTCTTTCAAGACTATCATATGATAGCTGTATATGCTGAGAGGGTGTGTAGAAGGCGGGTTAGTGGCGGCGCACTCCTGCTTTCGAAGCAGCGAAGGGAAGGTAAAGTGAAGTTTTTTTAAGCGCTTCCATCCAAACTGAGTTGATTTCGTAGCCGTGCGCATGTATTTTGACTCGAAATCCGATGAAAGTCGGCACGAAACGGCAAGGACGAAATCGTTTTCACGGTGTGCCGTGATATGTTCTTACAGTTGACACTTGTACCCACAGCTTATCCAGAAGGCCGATGAGGCTAAAACCTCCTGGAAAGTAAAAATGATGAAAAAAGGCACGGCTTGTCGACATTGCCGGTCAGTGTAAAACCTCTTACATGTGGAGCTGGACAGTAAACAAACGTGATGAACAAACACAAAAACGAAACAAAAATGTCTGCGATGCTGATTCGATTTGGGTCGGCGTCTCTTCCACCGTTTTTCGCAGGACCACTTCAAGCCTATCGGGCACGTGCAGTTTGTCGAGATCCCGGAGGACGCCCAAGGTCGCTCGAAGGGCCATGGAACGGTGCGGTTTGCCACTGAACAGGATGCCACTCGTGCCATCGCTCAGTTAAACAACAGCGAGCTTGGTGGCCGTCCCATTTTCGTCCGTGAAGACCAACAAGTCTAGGCGGATGACACGTCTACGGCAGATGGTAAAGGGACGCTGCGATGGTGGCACCGTTGCGCAACCCTTTGATGATGGTATCGTTGCGCAACTCTGCGATGGCGGTGTCGTTGCGCAATATGCGGCTGTGATGACGGTATCGTTGATCAATGTGTGGCACAATTACAAATTGCGGCACAATTGCGACTGCAGCACGTCGTGGTCGTCTCATTTTCGTCTGTGAAGACCAGCAAAGTGTAGGCGTGGACGACACGTCTACGGGACGTGGTTAAGGGACACACTGCGATGGTGGTACAGTCGTGGGTCCTCGTTAGTGCGGTGCCTTGCCAGATGACAATACCCGCACTAAAGTGGGACCCCGAACTATATTTGGATAGTGTGGTATTCTGTAGGACGAGGTCGCGACAAGCGATTTTCACGGCACTAAAGGGTACCGCACTAATGCGAGACCACGACCGTATCTTTGCGCAATATGCGGCACAATTGCAACGGCAGAACGACGGACCAACGCGTCAAAACTAGCAAGTAGCGGTTGGGAACGCCGGTAGGCGGGACGAAAGGGGGTTACCGGTTACCTGTCAACAATCGAACCATGCCTGGGAAGCGCAAACGAAAGCGCGATATTTGGTTTCGCGTATGTATGATGCCGTCATGGGGCATGATGCCGTTATGGGGCATGGGGCATAACATGTCTTCCCGTTTTTTTCCGTTGTCAAAACCTTGGGGAGTTTTCGCGGCAGGGAGCGCTTCCTATTAGTGTATCGTATTTCATAGCTACTGTAGATTGATTGGCGGATTGGTTGGTTGGGTGGTTGGCAAATTGATAAATATCTTTGACACCCATGGCGTAGCATACCGTATCCGATTGGTGACGGGTGTGGTGCGTGCGGTTGCTCCAATCGGCGACGTCGCGTAGTGTGGGCAGTTACGGAATAACGCTGAACTGGAGGCAGCTTGAGCCAGCGTATCGATGTTTTGTTGTGAAAGAGGTATTGCGTTGGTGCCTACGGCTACTTATTCTGCTGTTGCTCCTTACGCTTTGTCTTCGTGCAATCGCACATACTTCGTATAGCGTTATTTCTAGCTGTTGATCGTAATGTTTTCGGAACAGCAGTAGCGCGGGGACGGGGGACTGAGGGACACTGGACACTTCTTGTAGTTTAAGCGTTGGCCTATAGCCGGCATATCAAGGGTCCAAGAACTGCAGCACCAATGTGTGGGGGGGCAAGTTTCTTGTCAGTGTGAAAGACGTGTCGTGCCCGCAGTTTCTGGTTGGTCAATGTTTTGGGTTGGAACTTTTGATTGGTGTGAAATCTGCTGTTGGTGCTTACGCTTTGTCTTCGTGCAGTCGTGGAGATACCGTGCGTTCTACAGTGGCTCTTTATACAGATATCGTAGTGCTTTCGGAACAGGGGACGGACGGTAGGACGGTAGGACGGGGACGGTGACGATCACTTCTTGTAGCTTATGCGTTGGCCTACTCGTATGGCCGGTCTATCAGGGTCTAACGTCTGCAACACCAATGGGGGGGGGGTTGAGTTCCTTGTCGGTGTGACAGAGGTGCGCGGTGGTGGCTACGGCTACTACTGCTGTTGTTGCTCGTTACGCTTTGTCTTCGTGATTTCGTGAAAATATCGTACTTTCTAGCTATTGACACGCAGGGCTTTCGGAACAGCAGTAACGCAGGGACAGTAAAGCACTTCTTGTATTAAGCGTTGGCCTATGGCCGACCTATTATCAGGGTCCAAGGACTGCAACACCAATGGGGGGGGGGGGGGCGGGTTGAGTTTGTTGCCGGTGTTGCCATTGAGGCTCCAATTATCTTGCGCTTCAAAACATAATAATATAAATATCGACTGGATCGTCTTTTGATTGAGCCGAGTGATTACCATAGCTTTACACTGAGCTGTGGCGTGTCGCTGCCTCACGTGCCAGTAATCACTTGAGGTCATCACAGGTACTTTCATACACACGTAAACGATGGTGGTGACTCTTCATTGGCACTACTCTGTACCTGGTATAAATTTGTCGATGGTTTGTTTTGGTTCGGTTCGAATCTTGACATGAGTACCTGGGCTGTTTTTTATGGCAGTCAACATGCTGCGTTGCTTAATATACTCGTAACGGTGATTCAGTTATACATTTTTGCGACACGCGCGCTGCGTCCATCCGCAAAATAGCACCCACACGCATGTCACCTGACCTCTACAACATTTTCCACTTTCTACAACACAATAATACCAGTAGTTTCTAGTCCAGAGGTCCCCGCCCCATCTTCGCGCGTCGAAGTCGACATATTTATATATGCCCCCCTCCGCCATCACCCTGTCCCTCTTTCTCACTTGCAACACGCCGCCGTATACCGTACTGCTGCTTAGCAACAGCTGCTATTAATAGTTAATAGCTATGATATGTTATGCGAACTCGCTCGTACGACCGTCCAACCTAAATAAAACGAAAAGTAAGTGCACTGGGGAACAGCACGTCAATGCATTTCATTGGCGCTACAGTACACTGCAGCACCTCTCTACAGTAGTCTACTACACGTTCTTTCCCGCACGGTAAACCACACACTTACTTCAACTTGTCTCGGCCTATCCGGAGGTTGCCCGCGGTATATTCTCCCACCTCTCAGCCATCCTCAGCTCTTAATTGCCGACGAACAAGTTATTTTTTGGGCAACCTTCCTGAATTTCTTTGCTTTCTTCATTGATTGCTCTTGACGCTCTATTTTTTCATTTTTTTCCTCGTTTTTTTGCCAAAAAAGTCAAACCAACCTCAGCTCAGCTCAGCAGCGCAGGGCCGTGCGATGCCGTGCGGTGCTGTGCCCTGCCCCGCAGTGCGGTGTAGTGCGGTGCTGTGCGGTGTTGTGCGGTGCTGTGCGGTGCTGTGCCGTGCTGTGCCGTGCTGTGTTTTCTCTATCGTAAATACTATAGGTATCATACGAAGTATCATCATACCAGGTCCCAGCTGAGCTCAACTTGGTGGCTCAGCTCAGCAGCGCAGCGCCGTGCGGTGCTGTGTTCTTTGGTACATACAGTACCAGGTATCATGCGAAGTACCAGGTACCACAGGTCCCGCGGTATGTATGTACGTCGTCTGCTGGTCTTTGCTTTCTTCATTGATTGTCCTCTTCATGTTGTTGGTTTTACGTTTTTTTTGTTTTTTCGTTTTTTGTTTTGGTTTGTTTTTTCGTTTTTTCGCAAATTACACCCGTGCTGCCCATCAGAAGAACGTGATATCGCCAGCAAGCGCGCAGCACCGCACAGGGCAATCAGCTCTGCACAGTAGCTCTTGGCAATATCAAGTCGCTAGTTGCACCAAATCATGGGCCTTTTCTTTCTGCCCCCTTCACTTTTTGCTGTATTATTCCTTGCGTGAGCGTAGCGGGCGGCGTCAGCCTCCCGCGGCGCGGAGCCCTTGTAGACTTACTTACTCAAATGTCGGCATTCCCGAAGGTTGCCCTCGTCATATTCTCCCACCTCTCAGCCATCCTCAACAATTAAAGTCTTGTTCTTGTCTACTTGCTTGCGTTGTTGCACTCAGCTGACTGGTCGACACGAACATACTGCTGTATGTACTTTGCTGCTCCGTGCAGGGTCGATGGCAGGTTGTTCTGCTGCTGTGTGTGCTGGCGGTACGTAGATAGATACTGTGGCTGTCGGAGCTTGGTCTGTGCATTCGCTTCGCGGTGAGAGCAGAAGAAGCAGGTTCAATAACATACAAACAAAAATAAATGGTGGAAAAGCAGTAAAATATAAAATAAAACACACACACACGTGGAACTTGTGGGTGAAGTGGCAGCAAAGAGACAGCTGCTTTTGGTCACGTCAGTCACACCTTAAAATATCCCAGTCTAAAAACAGTATATTGCGTCTAGACGGCGGTCCGTCACAGGGCTGAGTGTCAGCGCGGTACTTGATAAAAATGCAAATGAATTGTTGCTGGCTTTATAACCCATAACAAACAGCAACAAGGAGGAAAATTTCGTTCTCACAGCTGTAGTGTATTTTTATTTTTTTATAAAAATACTCGTGCGTACATGCTGGCTCTCGGCAACAACAACAACAACAGTTAAAGTCTTGTTCTTGTCTGCTTGCTTGCTGCGTTGTCGTACTCTGCTGGCTGGTCGACACGAACATACTACTACTACTACTGTATGTACTTTACTGCTCTGTGCAGGGTCGATTGCAGGTTGTTCTGCTGTGCTGGCGGTACGTAGATACATACTGTGTGGCTGTCGGAGCTTGGTCTGTGCATTCACTTCGTGTGGTGTGAGCAGAAGAAGCAGGTTCAAAAACATGCAAATAAAAATAGATAAATAAATACATACGTACAAAGAGGGGAAAAAAAACATTCCAGGTAGGTCCAGGGATCGATCCGGAAAAAAAAAATTCCGTCAGCAATTAAGAGCTGATACACCAGCTGTGACATCGAGGATTTCGTCGAAACTCACATCTTTGCAAGCTGTGTGTGATACTGCGATCGCGCGTGTTACTGTTAAGGTATTAGTGGGGTATTAGTCCGTTTGACTATCACTGGACACTGGTAAAAGGTTAACCAATTTACCCAAACTAAGCCTTATAACACTCCCCCCCCCTGGAACGGCGGGATAGCAAGTCGGCCGGATATACGGGCGGACATATCAATATCCAGGCGGTTCCATTTCC
>JAYJMJ010000431.1:1439502-1449709 GCA_036873875.1 Laminaria ephemera | reverse complement strand
CTGGGCGGCAGGGTCGTAGGGTTGTGCTCTCCGCATGTAGTGTGTTGTCTGTCATCATATCTGTGATCTTGGCGAAAAAATTAAGAAAATCTTACGTACGTACAAAACTACCTCTGTGGACGGAGATGTAAGGATGATTTGGTATCTAAATTACTACTCCAAGGGGGTATCAAAAGTGGCATCATCGATGGACACACACAGCAGCAGCAGCAACAGCAGAGAGGTGCGGTGTGGTCGGGTGACAAATGACAGGCTCCGACAAAGCACTTCGCCGCAGTATAGCAACGATACGCCACGTGCACAAGGTGTTGCCTTGCTGCTGGGTGGCAGGGTCGTAGCGTTGTGCTCTCCGCATGTTGTCTGTTGTCTGTCATCTGTGATCCTCTTAAAAAAAACAGAAAATATTACGTAGGTAAAAAACTGCCTCTGTGGACGGAACTGTAAGGAGGATGGTTTGTTATCTAAATTTTTTAGTACTCCAACGGGCCCTATATATTCCGCCCAAATTGGCATCATCGATGGACACACACAGCAGCAGCAGCAGCAGCAGCAACAACAACAGCAGGGAGGTGCGGTGTGGTCGGGTGACAAATGACAGGCTCCGACAAAAGCAACTCGCTGCAGTAGTATAGCGAAGATACGCCACGCGCACATGTTGCCTGTTGCTGCTGCTGCTGGGCGGCAGGGTCGTAGCGTTGTGCTCTCCGCATGTTGTCTGTTGTCTGTCATATCTAATGCGATCTTCTCAAAATAACCCAGAAAATCTTACGTACGTAAAAAACTGCCTCTCAGAAACCCAGGGATTTCGTCTTATCCATGCCCACCGCCAAAAAAGCTTTGAGGGCTTGCCACGGGCGACACACTGCACGGATCGCGCCCAAACCTCGACCACTGTGACCGGGCGGCCGAGGTGTGTCCACCCATTCGGCGTTTTTGGCTAAAAGTGCGCGTACGAAGAGATATGTGCGAAAACAGAGGCGAATTTGACAAACATTCGTATACATATGTACGGGCGGCGGGCGCCATCATATTCAATTCAAAAATTCAAAAATTCAAACTCTTTATAATTGAAAAAAATATCAAAATTAAGAAAGAACGGTATGCCAACAGAACTTCTACCAAACCCAGCAAATTATTGGATATCATCGAACGCTGCTCGCTGGCTGCGCACCCCACGCACGAGCAAATAGATCATGCTACGGCTGCTCCAGGGACGCTTCCTCCCTCATGGGGCACGATGTGTACCCAGGGAGTTTACGCGGGTACGGGTCCCTGCATCTATCGGTGGCACGTACCGAGAGAGCAGCAGCACGTTCGTGTCGAAGCACCATGTTCTCCAACCAAATAATGTTATGGCTTTCTTGGACCAGTGCGGGCTTCAGTTCAAGATATTCGGACAAGAGGTGGTTGTCAAGGAGTGCCCGTTCTGCCACGACACGGCAGGAAAGCCGGACAACTTGTGGAAGCTCTACATCGGCTTGGACAAAGGGTGTGTGTGCACCACTTCGTTGCCTGAGTTACTGTGCCGAAGCTGTGATGTACTCGTACTGTAAACGAAGACAGCAGTACAGAATAGAGCTCACATAATACCAGGCTGCCCACACAGCAACCAGTCACGCGCGAGATCATGTTTCCAACAAGCAAAGATGTCAGACATGTCAAGCAAGGGCAAACGCGCGCGCTGTCGAGGGTATAGGGCCGAGCGTTCCACACTAAAATATACCAGGTACCAGGTACCTGGTAGTAGTTTGGTAAAATTTGGTGTCAGTCAAGGCAAGTTAAAGCAAATTTACTGACACCAAATTTGCTGTCTGTCAAGGGGTGAAAGTTGCTGTCTCCTGGCATCTTTGTTTTCCAGTAGTGCCCCGGTGGTGGTCTAGTGGTTAACCTCGAATACTACTAAGGTTGGAGTCAGGGATTCAAATCTCGGTATGGAGATGTTTATTTCTAGAGACACCAACTGCCGAGAGCGCTGTATAGCGTGGGAAGCACAATTCAACGCGAGTCGACGAGGGAAGAAAGTGCTGAATTCTTCTCGCGATAAAAATTGAGGCGCGTACCGTGTAGTGGGGAGGGGGGAGAAGAGCCTGCTTAGTGGCCCCGGATCTGAGTTACGACTAGGGAGGGAGAAGGAGATAGAAAAAGTGCGAAGATAATATATGGGATGAGAAAAAAAAAAGTATACCGGTACGAGTTATCGTATCGTACTGCTGTACTGGTATATAGCAGTACTTGCGACAATATCCGTGCATAGACTATAGGCTGCACGTTGCCCCGAGTCTAGGTATGGTAGCCATTGGGCATGTATCGCATGCAGCATGTACACACATCGTATTATAGTAAATGCAAACGGTTGTACGTGCACTACTTGATCGGTTGCTCTGGCAGGGGTGCGTGGATGTGCCACAGATGTGCGGCTTCGGGCTCTTGGTACGACCTCAAGCGCAGGGCTGGGACCGGCGGCGCTGGACTGTTGGCCGAAAACGCCCCCCAAAATTCGATCATAAGACCGCCTGCATCGTCCGCACGGGGCGAAGCGGCTGCCGGCTCGGCGGTAATGCCACGCCGGGCGGGACGGGACGAGGTCCTCGTGGCTCAGCAGCGTACCGCGGGGCTGAGACCGATACCGGACCAGCAGCGGGTGAGGTCCTACCCGGCAAACCTGATGCACAACCCTCGGTTCGACAAGGTCAAGGCGTACCTTAGCGGTACGCAGCCGGGGCAGAGGGGCATTCGGCCGGAGGTGCTGATCAAGTACGGCGTGGGCTGTGCTGCCTATAGGTGAGTGTGCTGTTGGTACATGATTATGTAGCATGCTTGTATGACACCAGGTATGTGCTACTGCTGTGCATGTAATAGTCCGCTGGTAGTCGTGTGGTCGACGTCGTATGCTCCGCACGGTTGACGTACAACCATTTTCGGAGGACCATAGTAATCAGGACCCACGATATACACAAAAAACTATATATTCCACTGTTTTTACTGACCATATTTGGTCCTGATTACTGTGTTTCCCCGTAAAATACTACTGTAGTATTGGTATGTATGACTTAGAATATGGCGTCAAGGTCCCGTACGCCCGTACGTACTGCGTGGCGCAAATTGTACTGCGCTGCTTGCTCCTGCTTTCTCCAACCTCCCTCGCCCCTCGCCCTCTCGCTTGGACGGCCAGGTTCCCGGGGGAGTCGGGATACGTCGATGCCGAGAGCATCACGTTTCCGTGGGTGGTGAACAAGAAGGACCTACCGCCAGGGGAGGTGAAGGACTTGGAGGGTTTCATCAAGGACAAGTTCGGAAAGCAATCGTGAGTGCATTTGAAGTGTGCACTCGTGCTACGGTAGGGGTGGCACTTTTTGGTCAAATTGGTCAAATTGGTCAAATTGGTCAAATTGGTTCTGATGGACGGGGCTCCCCAACCGAGAAACTACCGGATATCGTTGGAATACCTTTGTGTGTTTCACAAAATTCAAAACGTTACCTAGGCCATAGGATTGGTCAACGGGTTGCGCTTTCATTTTTTCTTAAAGGCAGAGCTCCTATATGTGAAGAGTCTAAGAAAACACAGGTGCACCCGGACGGTAGCATGCGTCAGTACATAGTCCACTGCAGACGCACAGGCAGATACACAAACGCCACAAAAGCGTACGTCAGATGCAAATACGCAGAACTCCGCAAATTACCGAGCGCAACCAACTGTAATATTTAGCCACCTACCATGGTAATAATTAGTCGGCGACTTATAGTCAGCCAACTCACTCACAGCCCTAGCTATGACCTCTTAAACTATTTTCTGGAACAGAAGCGTTCCTGAGGCTGTTGTGGTCCGCGTGAAAGCACGTGCCGTCGAGAACAAGCGATGGCAAAGGCTGGACCCTGCCGGAGGGCGATGGGGGATCTTTGGTCTCCACACTGTGCCGGATAACGCCACAGAAATTGTCGTCACTGAGGTGAGACAAGCTTAGCAAGTGTCATCTGGCGATGACGATAGCAGGTGACAGATGGATTGTACAATGTGCCGAACGACGAGAAGGAATAAACTCGAAATATCGCCGCATGTTGCATCAACAGGCACTGCCAATGGAATGGTGCAATAAAGTACAACTGCTGTAGTAGATTAATGTAGTTGCAGTACCCGATAATTCGTTTTTTCTGTCGCCATGTTGTTATTCGCTGCGTTCACTCTGTCGCTGGCAATGGCAATGTTGCAATACAGTGCAGGGTACTACTGTTACCGCATTATACGTAGTTTACAGTTTTATCTACCCTTGTACCCGTGTTGGTGTTCGCTGCCCTTGTACCTATGTTGGTTTTCGCTGTGTTCGCTTTTTTTGCGAATCCTTCCTAGCGTGAATAATGCCGTTAAACGATCTGCATTGAATGCTGCCGTTACATCATCTGCGTTGAATAATGCCGTTAAATTATCTGTGTTCCTCGTGGTCGTCGCACATCATTCAGGGGGAGTTCGACGCGATGGCTGTGTTCCAAGCGACAGGCATTCCGGCAGTGTCCTTGCCCAATGGTGCAAGCTCGCTGCCGCTTGAGGTCCTTCCTCTGCTAGAGAAGTTTGACAAGCTCTACCTTTGGATGGACCACGACGGGCCAGGGCAAACGGGGGTGGATAAATTCGTCCAAAAGTTGGTGAGAAATTGAGCATGTATATATTAAAGGAAAGTAGCATGCCTCGCCATTCTTGCACCCCGAAATGAAAGGTATTTCTTATCTCGTATCTGTATGTTCATTTTACCGCCGCTCGCTGTTAGTCCGTCACCCCCCTTCTCTCCGATTTTGAAAACAACTAAATTGGAATCATGGCACCCTGGCGTGTGATAGTTGGGCAGAGCTGCTACCGTATGTCCAGCTTGCGTGCACAACACTACGTACTCTTCCACACTTCACCCAGTAAGAACTGCACCCACGTTTTGGGGGACACACTACTTGGAATTTGTGTGGAATGATTTCTCCAGTAACAAAAGGGTGAAAGGTGCATTTAGAGTATGGCGAATCCGGTTGCGAGTTATGAAGTTGCGTGTCACCACAGATATTCAATTCACTCCGGTAGGGGCTACAACTTTTCGTAAACCACAACACATAAGAGCGAAGATCAATCTCAACGAAAACTGTTGGTTATACCTACCTTTACCCCGCGCTTATCCACCGAACCCGAGCATGATCTGCGAGTTGTCGTTACCCCTGCGACGGCCACAACAACTTCCCTCGTGCTGTCACAATAACCTCCCTCGTGCTGTCAAAAACGATTAGGGAGCCCGGCGCTGCTTGGTGGTGCGACCAATCGTGAATGACCCTAATCCGCCCAAAGACGCTAATGAGGCGCTGTTGGCGGGGCGAAATATCCAAGAATTTCTGGACGGTGAGATATCGATGCAGAGCTGCCGCTGTCGCCCAGAAATTGGCTTTATAGCCCACAACAGGAACGGAATTTTCCGAACGCCACAGGCACAAATATCCCCTACAACGTGCCCAGCCAGCCTCTTCTGCACTGATGATGAGTGTTGAGATTGGTTGTCGTCGGCGCACCTTGTTGTATACCGGGTACAGTACAACATGCGCCGCTTTTCGCTCGTGTGCTTTTTGTAGTCTCAGTATCCTATATGCTTGTTGCCCTACACAGATCGTAGCCCTCTTGGTCTTGAGATGGCGAAACCACTTTCTTGGAGTTTCCGTGATTGCGGTGACCCATGAAGACGATTCTTATACCCACTACCAAAGACTGACTGTATCGACGGAAACTATACTCCATTTCCGACACGGTGTGCATTGTAGACCTCTGTGTTGCGCTTATCCTGTCGGCTTTGTTGTTGGTAAGAGGTATATGCGTATCCCGTACCCCGTGCTACGCATAGCGCGGTCATGGGCAGTTTGGCCTGTATTACGTGCCTTGCAGTTTGCTGGTAAGATGTCTTGACTGCGGACTACAGCAGTACTACAGTAGTATTTGTAAGAACGTATTGCTTCCGCTAGCGAACTCATCAGGTATCAAGACCCGATTCCTGTGCGTTGGCTGGCTTTTCATAGCAGCCTTCCCATCTTGCCGTCTCTTGTTCATAGAGGGTTTGCCGAACACCAGGTTAGCGCATTAGCAGGAACGCGTGCTGTGCTCATGCGCTTCATAGAGGATGTGTCAAACACCTGGCAAGCTCAATATACGGTACAGACATTCGAAACTATAGACGAAGTTTTACTACTGCCACAATAATGCTATTTTATTCCCATGTAGTTTTTACCCGAAATGTGAGTTGTGTTCATGCGCGCGCTGCTGTTGTCCGGCCTCTGTCCGTTCCCTGCGCATCCTTGTTATTGCACTTGCAACTTCAAGGGGCGAGCTCACTGAGGCACGATGATATACAGACGTTCCAAGATCTGCGTCAGAGTGTCATCCACCAGCTACAGGTACTGAATCGTGCACCTTTATTATTGGCCTACTTTGTTTGTTTTAGTAGTTAGAATCTGACCCTGCGATAGCTGGTGCTGAAACAGCCCGTGCGCTTACGTGACTACCGAAGTACACCGAGGTTCTTGGGCTGACAAAATTGAAGAATCCCCGGAAAATTTTGCCTCCTGAAAAAAAATTGAAATCTCACACCCCGGGGACAATAAAACCCAGGATGCCACATGCTACGGTAGGGTTTGACTTATTTTTTCGTAGGCTGCTCACTTGAAGAACTCTGTACCAGGTACCCAACCCAGCAACTGACTTCGAGAAAAATGAAAATGCAACCCGAGGAACAATCCCATGGCTTCGGCATATTACGAGTTTTATTGTAAAACACAAATGGTATTCCAACTACAATGGGTAGTTCCTCAGTGGAGGAGTCGTGTCAGTCTGAAATAGGTCAACCAAAAATTGCTACCCCTGTCATAGCATGCGTCGGATGCCCTTACTCGTATCGTACTCATGTGGTCAGTGCTGCTTTCCTCGGAGTGCTACCTCTTTGATTCTCCGTTCACGGGACGATGTTGCGCTTGCAGAATCCGCTCGAATACAGTGGGACCATCCTGCAGTCGTTCCCGCGATTTACGAAGATCATCAAGGGCCTGAGAAGCGGTGAGCTGACCGTTATCACCGGCCCAACTGGTTCGGGAAAGACGACTATTCTCAGCCAGCTTTCGCTCGACCTTGCGGCGGGAGGGCTGAACACGCTGTGGGGCAGCTTCGAGATCAAGAACACGCGACTGCTGCAGAAGATGCTGCAGCAGTTCGCCGGCAGACCGTTGGCAGATATCGCAAGGTAGGGCAGACGGTTGGCGGATATGCACACATGTTGTGACCGTGCATGGTTATGATACCAACCTTGGAGTGTTCTACAGTCTACAGTAGAGGGGGTACTTTTGTGACAACAATTTGTGACTGACGGATGGGCTCTTCAATTGAGAGCAACTGCCCAATATATTTTCAATCCCATTTGTGTAATTGTATTTGTACAACGTAATGCCTACGTAGCTAGTTTAGGGTTGTTCTTCAGCCGGTGGGTGCATATGTTCTAGCAATTTCTGGGGATTGGGTGGCGTATAGAGCTCCTCATGCGAGGAGCTTGAGAAGAGTTAGGAACCCCCCCTATCCTACCATGGCTCCTTGGCGTCGCTAACAACCTTCACCAGTCCCATTGCGTCACTGTAGTCAGTCTCACCACGCGGTTTGCGTGTTTTCCTCGTAATGTCGTTCGATTTGATATTCTCATCGCAGCTCGCCGGAGTCGTTGTCAGCCGTTGCGGACCGGTTTCAGGCGCTTCCTTTGACCTTCATGCGATTTCACGGCGGAACTGACGTGGATGCGGTTCTAGATGCCATGGACTACGCCGTCTACGCCAAAGATGTCCAACACATCATCCTGGACAACTTGCAGTTCATGCTCACCAGGAATGGCCGAGAAGGGAAGGGCGGCGCGCGAACATGGGATAAGTTCGACGCGCAGGTTCGTCATCAATTACGATGTAGCTGTTGCTAGGAAAAAATATCTACTGTAGGCCCTGGAACGCCCGTCGCCGTGACCATGATGGCACCATCGAACTAATCGCCTTGTCGCCATGATGGCATCGAACTAATCGAACTCCGCGCAGGATATCGCCCTGGAAAAATTCCGGAAGTTTGCGACAGAACACAACGTGCATGTGACGCTCGTCGTACATCCCCGGAAGGAGGATGAAGGGAACAGGCTGACGACTAGCTCAATCTACGGCTCGGCTAAGGCCACCCAAGAGGCTGACTTGGTCGTCATTTTGCAGGTGGGTCCTCGGCTGTAGCGGCACGTTACGAAAAGTATTATTATAGCTACCTGATACGTTTATACGAAGTCCCCGGTTATAGTTTTTATCCTCCGATGGATGGGAAAAAATCTCACCATATTTCCACGTATATGTCGTATGTCAATTTAATGCGGTTGCCGAAGCAACGGTTTTTCCGTGGCAACGGCAGCGCAAGGCAGTCGTTTGCAGTATGAGTGTCTACGGTATGGCTCCTGGTGTGAGCGAGGTATGTATATATGATAGCCGAGCGTGACTAAACGGTGCAATGTTTTGTGATGGACCACCTGTGTGGTCTGTTGTAGTTGGAGCTTGGAGAGTGCCCACGATAAAAACGTCAAAGTTTTGGAGGGGGGGAGAGCCACCATGGCTCTGTCTCACCGAGTCCCTTCGTGTCGCTCATTACGCATCTCTTCCCGTTCGATGTGCTCACACGTGACTCTGACTGTGCATCAATCACCCCCCATTCGATATGCTCAGAATTTGAAAGGCGCGAAGTCTCTGGAGGTGAAGAAGAATCGCTTTGACGGAGACCTAGGCGAAGTTCACCTTACCTTCGACCATCACTCATCCAGGCTGCGCGAGATAGATTGAACACGCTCTCCGCTCTCGCTTGAGCAATCAGTGATGTTTGCACTTTTTGTATGCGCGTTATAGATTTTATATGCGCGTTTGCAGCTTTTGTATGCGCGTTTAGCGTGGAGGTTGTTCTTTATAGGTACAGGTGCAGACATAGTTAGACCGTATTGGGCGGGTACAGGCTGAGATTGTTTCCCCCCCCTTCCCCCTACCCCCCCTTTGGTGCCCGAGAGCCCTGTTTGTTTGCTAAATTTGATAGATTTGGGTGTCCATCGATCGCACTGTTACGCAATTAGTTTCGCTAAAATTGGTAGGCAGTGGTATTGTGTGCGTGTATGCGCCCGTCGAGCAATTTCCCGAGCTGTGACGTGTGGACATGGTGCCGAACGCCGTCTAGATACTTGGGAAGTTGCTACTCGTATTCTCCACGGGCGACTACGGAACAGTATGTGAAGGAATTACCTACTGGGCTACCGGGGTAAAATATCGATCCATTACTTGCAGTAGCACAGCCTAATCCTTACCAAACACGTATATAGCACAGCAGTATACTGCGGTAAGGTACCTGGTATCGGTACTGTCTACTGTTCGTTATACACCTCGTATTTCGTATCATATGTATGCGGTATGCGGACGTGCGAACGTTGCAATGTAAAACGCAGGCTGTTCCTATTTCCCATTTTCGCTGCTTGTTGTGACTACTGTAGTCGTGATGTGTGGGTTGTCTACAAATGTACCTATTAGTGATTGTGTGCTGGTTCTTTTGAAGGCGTCGGGGCTGTTTTCTGTTTGTGTCTTGTCTGTCTTGGGCGCGGCAGATGCTTGGATCGTATGTCGAAGATATGGCGTCGCGGCAACTCTATAGTCCAGGAGTTTGTCCCCAAAAAACTGGTTGCAGTTTTTGCAACTCTAATTTCAAGTACTTGTCCCCCAAAAACTGGTTTCTGTAATTCAAGTAGTTTGTCCCAAATAACTTGTTGCAGTCTTTGCAACTCTAATTTCAAGTAGTTTGTCTCAAAAAAACTGGTTGCAGTTCTAAAGGGCTATAGGGTGCGTCCGCGCACTGCGCGTAACTACGGGTGAACAAAAATCCTTTTACGAAGAGTTTTGAGCTCGTATTGTTCGTATGACCAAGACAGGACGAGTGTGGAACATCAAGAGCTTCTGAGTTAGGGTGGGTCTCTGACAAAACCCGGGTTATTATGTATATCGGTGTCTTGTGTCTCCTTGTGAGAAAAAAAAAGTTCTCCAAAGATATGAGTTTCCTCTATGGTAATGTTTTTTTTTTTTTGTCTCACTTTTACTTTCCAGCTTCTGGACAAGCCGTGGTCACAGGTGTCATCCCTTCTCCCCCCCGGTACGTGCCTTC
>JAYJMJ010000431.1:1429058-1439402 GCA_036873875.1 Laminaria ephemera | reverse complement strand
CACGGACACTGGTTGTGCTGGATGTAGATGGGTGTAAAAATCAGTTTTAATGTGAAGGACACACAATGCGTGTTTATCCTAACTATTATCTTCGCACTTTTACTTTCTCCTTTTCCCTCCCTAGCCGCTGAGATCCGGTGTCACTTAGCAGGCTCTTCCCCTCTCCCCACTACGGTACGCGCCTTCAGTTTTATCGCGAGAAGAATTCAGCACTTTCTTCCCTCGTCGATTCGCGGCGACTTGTGCTTACATTCGGAAACGAGCACAAGGTTCAATGTTTGCACTATGAAGCAGGTACTTCTACTGGTATAAGTTTCGGTATGATCCTGTGCGCAGTTCTCCGCCCGTACTTAGACTGCTGCAATGTAGTGTATCCATTTGACCGTTGTCATCGCCTGTCAGAAGACGAGGCCTAGGCGGAAATGAAAAGATTGGTCGACTGTTGATGCAGGCAGGGGCGCATTGACGGAAATACGCGGACCACGGATAAAACGACATTTGCCTGAGTGGTTCTTGTCTAAGCCGTTGACAACCGCGGTTGATCGACCAAATGGCCGGGAGGAATTCGGGTTACGTAACCTCTTCAGAACTGCACCCACATTGTTGGACATAAACTACGCGGAGTTAGCGTGGGATGCTTTTGGCAACGGAATCATAAAAACATGTCGTTGACTCGAACAAGTTCATGTCGACGCATCTCCCTCTGTTCGCGGGAACGTCTCAACGGTTGTTTTCCTTCGACAAGCAGTTTGCGCCGTCACAACAGCAACCACATATCCACATCCGCGCGGAGGATGACATGCTCTCCAAATATTGGAGCATACTTTCGTCGATGGAACGACGACATGCTATCCGCATACCGGAGCAGTTTTTATCGATCGATGGATCTTCCGAACCATCGAATTTCGAACAAGCCGAAGTGCTGCACGGGCAGTGGTCCATGGGATAAGAGAAGACTATCTAACCGTGAGAGATATTCATGAGAGATACCCACTCAAGAAGGATACCCATGAAACCCATGAGGGGAACCCAAAAGTCAAACAAGCACTCTGCGCCAGTCAAGCCTTCGTATTAGTGGAAGCCCCAGCTAAGAAAGCCGACAAATCCCGACGACTTTTTATAAGAGTATGTCATCTGCACCAGTTAAGCCATTGTATTAGTCAAGCCCCAGCTACAAGCCGACAAAATTCCGATGACTTAAGCCCCAGATAAAGCTGACAAATTGAGTCGACTTTTAGAAGAGCATCTCATGCGGCCGGTCGCCCTTCTTGAGGGAGAACTTGGCATTGAGGTACGCCTTCAACAGGGGCTCCGCAGCGACCGCGGCTAGGAGTCCAGCGTCGACGATCTTCTGGTCCGCCTTCCGCTTGTCGGACACGGTGGAACACTAAAAAGGATGAGAGACGGAGAGGGAGGGAGGGCGGGGGGCGCGCGAAGAGGGCGAAGTTAAAGCCTCGAACAAGACGCCCTCCTCCCGTAGAGCACCGTCACGTTGGTGGTACCGGAAGGAGGGCGCGTCGAGACAAGGACACACAGAACAAAGATACAGGATATTCCCAAATACTAAACTCGTATCATGAATGCGTACGAGATATATACTAAGGTCTTCTCCGACTCCAGAGTTTGTGGGAGGCTGTTCTGTGACCACGGACTAGATTATGATGGTACAGCCCATGGGAGCACAGCAGTGTGATTGGTGGGCATGATGCTCTGTCGAAACAGACACCCGTATATAGAGCAACACTACTGCATCTGTTAACCTTTTGTATTGTTACAATCCGATCGTGTAACGAGCTAGAGAGAGATCGTGCCCATCACGCTTAGACGACCGGCTGTAACCAGCGTCCAGCGCTTGTTCAGCGCAACCAAAACTACAAAATAAAGCAACGCAACAACATCGATTTTGCTCGGGCGACTGCAGTGGGCTGGCATTTTCGTGTTTTGGTACGCGTTACCACTAGCTGTTACTTTCCAGCCTTCTGGGCAAGTCGTGGTCACAGGTGTTTCCCCTCCCCCCCGGTACGTGCCTTCATTTTTATCGCGCATAGGGTCCAGCATTCCCACTGCTCGTCATTTGCATCCAATAAATCTTACCTTCGCCCCTTGCTCGAAAAACTGGTCCTCCTCGGTCTTCTTCGCCGCGCTGACGCGTTTGAAGTACGAGTCATCCTGGACGGGGACGGTGACCTTCGAGAGGTCCACCTTCATCGACGTGGCGATTACGTACGCCTGGTTCACGCGCCTCAAAGGGACACCGTTCACCTGGTACGGGCCTGCGAAGACAACACATATTATTGTCGGCAAGCAAGGTGGGCAGTGCACGTTGTCAGTAGGTATAATAAGGAAAAACGCAATACGGGACACCCGGTACAGACGGACCTGCGAAGACAACACATTTGTCGAGCAGAAAGTTGTGCAGTGCAGGTCAGTCAGTTGTCACAACGGAAAACGCAATGTCGAGCAACACTGAAAAGTTGCTTGTCTCAACGCAATTGTGTAAAGCATTAAGGGCATGCAGTCCATCGCCGCACGGTGTGCCCACCCACCCACTTGCGCAAGGGGTACCTGGTGCACAATACAGCCTACACTAGACGGCACTGCCCTACATATCGGACGTGTTTTCGGACATCATTGCATACCATGCAGCAAAAACAAACGACAAGTCTAGCGTATCATACTGCTGGAGTCTTTACAGAGGCAACCTTGGACAGGGCGCGTTTGAGACGTGGTACCTGCTACGACGAACGTAGACCAAACATGCACAAGGAGAAAATATAAACATAATCCCAGACTGGAGGTGGGAGGTGGTTTCCGGGCTTCTTGGAGCGTGTCGCCAACTTGTCACGTGAAATTTGCGCAGCAAAAGGGGAAACTGATATAATACGTAATCTGACTAAAACGAACAACTGGACTGCAAGCAGGCCAGAACAACGCATCGATGGCTACAACAAAGTCCACCTAAAGCCCTCAGTTCTCATAAGCATTTGGCACTCATCGGCTTATCAACTGCCAGCTCCTCAGGTTAGGCAAGCAAGCGTCCAGGCACCCTCACATTGAGGCATGCGGGTCACCAACCGGCGCCCAACCTTCAAAGCCGGCCAAGCCTAGCGCACAAGTTTGTTTTACGTCATCGGGCTTTAGCTTTAGAACTGCACCCACGTTTGCGGGGACAAATTACTTGAAAATAGTGCTGAACGAATTTTGCAGTAGTGGACGGGTTATCTATTTAGGACGGATTTCGAAGTCGTCTGTGTAGGCTACAGTAGGAGTAGGTGTTTAGCATGTACCGCTGTGCAAATATGAAACGTCAAGTAGACGTCAAGCAAGGGACACCGCGCGTTTGTCAAGGGCAACGAGTCGAGTGTTCAATTCAACACTAAAACCTACCAGTACCTGATAGTAATTTGGTGTCAATCCAGGCAAAAATTAACAATTGACCCCTTTGAACTGCACCCACGTTTCTGGGGACAAACTACTTGGAATTAGTGCGGGATACCATAATATTCCGGTCGCCCCGGTGGTCAAGTGGTTAACCTCAAAGACTGCTAAGGTTGGAGTTAGGGGTTCGAATCTCGGTATGGAGATTTTTTTTGCTGAGAAACCAACTGCCGAGAGCGCTTTATAGCGTGGGTAAGCACAATTCGACGCGAGTCGACGAGGGAGGAAAGCGCTGAATACTTCTCGCGAAAAAAATGAAGGCGCGTACCGTAGTGGGGATGGGGGAGAAGAGCCTGCTAAGTGACCCCGGATCAGAGTTACGACTAGAGAGGGAGGAGGAGAAAGTAAAAGTGCGAAGGTAATACGAGTAGAGGGGATAAGCAAAAAAAAAAAAGTGGCCAATTTGCTGCAAGGGATGAAAGTGCTGTCTCCTGACATATTTCCTGCTGTACCTGGTACGTGGCAACGGTGGATTTCAAGGTCGAGGGATAAACTCAGCAGGCACGAGTAGCCTTCGCGATGCGAGCTGCTAGCAAGCACTGTACGTTAATTTCAAGCTCGTGGGATAAGCTCACCGGTCACCAGAAGCGTTCCCGAGGGGAGCTGCTTCAGGAACACCACACGCTTGCCGCGGAAGCGTCCTGAGAGAAGGATGAGGATAGTTCCGGGGGTGATGCTGCTCCGAAGCTTGGTGGGGTTGTGAACCTGCGCAGGGCCCTTGGCCTTCACATCGTCCCCAGCGTAAAACTTGGGGGCTTTCGCCTGGGGCTGGTCAGGTCAAAAAGGCAGGCAGACAACAAACGGGATGGGTGCTCCTTGTGTCAGTTTTGATCAAGTCGAGGGTACAAGTCCATGAGAACCACGACTACTCGTAACCAACCCATCTGTGGTGTGGGCTTGGGAGGGAAAAAAATGTCGTAAAAACTGACGATTCAGCATCGGCCACACGAAGCTACCCAAGGTGCGCGGGTAGGACATCTCCTACCCAAGCTGCGCGGGTAGGAGATGAGACCGAGCTGCGATACAAGGAGCTTTCAAGACACGAGTGCAGCATAATATTACTCGTACTACTGCACGCTCTTCCTACACGCTTGATTAGATCGCGCTTGTTGCTTGTTTGGTCGGTATTGATGGGTCCAAGAGAAGCCTCCGACGCAGTGTTCGTGCATCAGGGGCCACTCAAGCTTCTCAGCTGAGCCAGCAACGGCGGCCTGGCCGCGAACTAACTCCCACCAAGAAATCCAAACAACCCCATCTCCGTCAATCATCGATGCATCAGACAATGCCTCACCGCCGCTACAGCCGCTGCCTTGGTCATCTTGCTGGTGACTCCTGACGTGGGGTACTGGCTGTGAGCAACGAGATGAACGCCAAACACAACATCTGAGAAAAGTGGTTTTATACTTTACGGAAGCCTTACACCATAGGGGCTCTTTTCTCGATTTTCAACTCGAATTCGCATGAACAAAGCAAGAAAGAATCAAGATTGCACGATTTTAAGATTTCAGAGGGACGAAGGACACAGTAAGACATGCTGCCTTTGTTTTTTTACCACTCCAATGTTGCACGTAGGCCAGTCTGATACCTGATAAACAGGAGCGCGCACGGGCTACGTACAGTAGGTACGATCCTAGCTCTTTCTAGTAGGGACGCCCTACGACTGTTTTGATATCATTGGGCCAGGGATATGTCTCCTTTTTCACGGTGGCTTTCAGCACGACGACGAAAAAGAGGTAGGTGAGGATCACCCGCACGCAGCGCTCATTCAGCGCATGTTATACCTTCCGAACCATATATAGTGAGCTCATGTTCCGTTACCAATGGGGACAGACACAGAGGGACGGGGCCGATCACATTCTGGCTATCTATACGGTACGACGAGGTAGACATATACTCGTACAACCTCTGTCCCGCACGTGGGGTAGAACAGGTTGTGATGGCGGTAGGAGATTTCTTAGGATGGGAGATGACGAGCGGTTGCTCTTGCGTTCCCCGATTCAGCCAGGATCACATTACGGGGGAGACCCGGTCAGGGGTACCACTGTTGACTGACATGTACGGACCGTTTGGTATTTATATTGACATCCCAACGGTCCCAACATGTGGTACAGTGGAAGTGTCAACACACCTGATTTTGGGGCTCTGAAGTGGTATGCGAAAGAAGCAGGAGAGACCCAGGTTTTTTCGCTGCATTCCCTCAGATAGGGGGGGGGGCGACTTCACGAGCAATAATAGTGGGAGAGACTCTCTCGTCTATCATGCAGAACGCTTACTAGAAGAAACCCGAAAACGGCTTGGAGGTATACTACACAGGCGGTGTTGATATACTCGTAGCAGTTACAGGGTCAACAAATGAAGGCACGGTTCCAATAGTGACGGAGTAGCAATACCATAAACTCAAAACATTTCCCGTTAAGCGAGCAAAGCCGCTCGTTGGCGGTTTTCGGAGACTCACAAAGGAGTGTCGTTTCCCCCCCACAATTCTGCACTGCTCGACGGTTAGAGCTAATTATACCGTGAATATTGTAGAGATAATACTGCAGTACGGGAAGGGCAGGTACACCGGTCGCGCATTGTATTATCTCAAACTGTCTGAGAAGAACTGGCGCGAAGATACTCATGTACTGTTCAGTCGAGGACGGAGGAATGTTACAAACATTCCCTAGTCCTTATGCCAATAAAGAGGCAGTGCCAGGACGAGTCCAGACCAATTTCTTACTATTCAAATAACAAATTTAAGCGAGCCACGGAACCCTAGCGGAAGGTATTGCCAATGTTTTATCCCACACTATCCGAGAAGAGCTGCCTCGAAGATACTGATGGGTATAATGCGCTCAGGTGCGTGCGTTGTCGTGCGCTTTCTCGACAGAATAAAGATGGCGGCAAAGGCTGGAATATCCAAGCTATAATAACTCAACAACAGTCCACGCTCAACAACCAAGCTTCATGTCATAATAAATACAAGACGACCTCAACTCCCTTCCCGTGGACAAATAAATAGGAAAAACGCAAAAATACGTAAAATACGTAAATTAAGGTCGTTGCTGCTTGTTGTTGACGTTGCAGCAGTTACACAAGCTACTTAAAACTAACCTAAACTAAAAATACCAGTAATATGAGTATGCTAACCTCAAAAGACATAGAGCCTACACCCAGAGCCCAAAGCACACATCCACCCCTAGGGTCAGTACATACGACTACATCTACTACTACTCTACTTATCCTATGTGTCGGCGACGGCTGTTCTACGTGGTGGATGGTTACTCCCCCTAGGTGCCTCCGTTTAGACGAAATGTACAAGCTACTGATGTGGTTCTTCTTCCTCGGGGGATATCATACAACTTCCGTAGCCACAATTAATGCAGATCAGGATGTATCCCCATATTTTGATTCGATCGCGTGCGGGGAGCACTTCACTATATTAGTACAACAACAACTAACTGAACTAACTGCACCTGGAGCGTGACATGACAGGGTCTACACAGCAAGACACGTTACAGAGCACTCCGTGTGCGATAACTTGCGAATCGCCTACGGGTAAAAAAAAAAAACTGCACCAAAAAAACAAAACACTACAAAACCTGCAGAGATAAATAAAAAGGAGCGCGCGCGCATACACGAATACGCTCCCCCGCAATGAAAAAAATGGTACATGACCGCCCCTCCCCCTCCCCCCCAACCCCCATGCCACCCAAACACATCAA
Organism: Laminaria ephemera; assembly: GCA_036873875.1. Taxonomy (NCBI): domain Eukaryota; class Phaeophyceae; order Laminariales; family Laminariaceae; genus Laminaria; species Laminaria ephemera. The sequence goes on along the minus strand of JAYJMJ010000431.1, from coordinate 1,432,260 downwards.
CCGTTCGGCATGGATTAGAGTTCCGCGTCCGCGTCCTTAAGCATTCTCGCCTCCAGCTTCTGGAGGATTTTCTGTAAATATTTCTCTCGGAATTCGCTTCTCCCCCCGCCCCCTCCCGTTCTTTCCCGCCCCAACACGATTTTCTCGATTTCGCTGGAGAACTCCTTGTGCGCTTCGTACATCTTAATGCTCAGTGCCAGTTTGGCGGACCTGACTTCCATTTCTTGAGTGCGTTCGCGCGAGGTAGCCGTCTCTGCAGGCGCGATTTGATCTCTCAACCCCGGCAAAATCCGGGCCAGGGCTTTCGATACGCACATCTCCGTAGTGGCCTCGATAGTCTTGGCCCTCTTCGCCTGCTTGACCCTCTCCACCTTCACGATCTTCTTCTGCCCAGCCTGCGCCGCCGGCTTCGCGAGCAGTTCCCTGCCCTTGCGCTTGGCCCCCGCCCCCCCCGCAGAACCGCAGCTGTCGGCCGGGGTGCCCGAGGATTCTCTCCGGATATCTTCGGGGTCGAGCACCTCGCATTTTTGGTCGTTTCCCGCTAACTTTTCAGCCGAAGCTCCGTTGGAGATGGCGTCCTTGCTTCGAACTGAAGTGGGGAGGGACAAACACGCGAGCGGAGAAGCGGGCGTGGACGGGACAGGACGCGACGGTATATTTTGTTAAGAAGATTCATGGATTCATGCGTGTACGGTATCAGAGCGAAGAAGGTGTACTCACATCATGCATGGCCGTAGTCTGAGGGGGGGGGGGCTGCTTTGACACCCTTGGGATCTAAAAGATGTGCAAGGGATGGAGCTACGGGTTCCAGGGATGAGCAACAACAACAACAACAACAACAACAATGTCAGCAACACTGCCGAAGAGGCGGTATTAACCCCTTAATAATTGCGTCCACGTCTCGGGTACAAACTACTTGGAGTTAGAGTGGGATTAGTACGAAGCGTAAACAGGGTTAAACTGCGAGAATATAGCGAGAATCAACCCTTGGGGGTGGCATCGCTCGGGGGTCAGGTCGCTGCTCGTACTTCTAATAGGTACCTGGTATATACATATGGTACATGGTATGTGTAAACTTTCAGGACTATAAAATAAACAAACAGCATACCAGGTGCATCGGATAAACAACAGTGTCAGTAAGATTTAATACATGTTACTCATTCTGGGAGGTTTTGGCCCAGTTTTTCGGCGCGGGTCGGGAGGGGGGCGGGGGGCGGGGGTGATCATGTCATGCATGACGACGACGGGGGGGGGGTGGCACAATGGAAGAAAAGCGTCGTCTCTTGCCGCGCCGGCCCGCGATTAGATTGGTAACAGCGCAGCAAGAGTGAGACAACCAGTTGCGCCATATCAGAAACCATTAAAAGAAACACAGATTGGTGCATGTTTTTGCACCCAGCAGCGCTCTCTCCACTTAACTCTTTTAGGACTGGGTTCACGTTATTGGCGATAAATGGCTTGAAATTAGTGTGGGATACGTTTTGCAGTTCGAAAGGGGTTAAGACGGAGCAGGGCGTTGTCGCCGCGGTTTTTAGTGCGCGCACGCAGGGAGAGGACGGGGCAGAAGGGTCGGGCAGCTTGGTTTCGCGCCTCGCTGTCAGGTGATTGTCGCGGGGGGAGCGTGGAAGACAAATCGCTCGAGGAGAGACTGACCGTGTGACTATTGTGGCCGTATCTTCGATGTTTCGCCTGTTCGGGAAAACTGGCATAGCGACAACAACAGACGGCAGCGATACAATCTCGTGATCCTTGAAGGCTGACAGTGCGCGTTCTCCTTCATGGACGTGTATAGCACGTCGGAGCCGCTGGAGGGTGTACATCCGATCTCGCCTGCTGCTGCTGACGAGGAACACCCACCGGATTCAAGCGACGCGACGAGGATGATCATGGATCGGACGGGGAAGCGGGCGCGAGCGGCAGTGGCGCAAAAATCGAACTGACTACCCTGGACGTCAACGATGATCTCACCCGAGACGAGGATCCTCTACTGCCGATCGAAATCCTAAAGGGGTACGTCCTGGCGAGCTCAGTACCTGGCGCACTCACCGTAGCACTCGTGCAGTTGCCGATAGTGCTGCGATTGGGTATCGGGTGGCTCAAGGGGACCATCATGCGACAGGCTCAAGCGCGCACCCGCCACCTCTACGACTGTGCAAAGTCTTTATCGGACACGACGGCAGCACGCACAGTGTAACCACCTCTACGACTGTGCACAGAGTCTTTATCGGGCACGACGGCAGCACGCACAGTGTAAAAAACAGTGTCAACCTGCCATTGACCAAGTACTCTGTGGACGGCTCGTCGGGGGGGGGAGGGGGTGTACTCAGTATCATGCATGGTTGCAGTATTTAGATCATAGACCTTCTCATTCCTACAAAGCCGGTGGGCCCGTCGTATGTTCGCCGACCAGGAGGGGGCACACGAAGAGGAAGAGGGAGATAAAGAGGAAGAGGAAGAGGGAGAGGAAGAGGAAGACGATGAGGAAGAGGAAGAGGAAGAGGAAGCGAAAGAGGCCAAGGAAAAAAAGCAAGGAAAAAGAAGGGAACGAATAAGATCACGACGTGGCACCCGTGGGGAGGGGGGTGGAGAAAAGCTGGCGGAAGGGCAAGGGTGCCGCCCTGGGCGAGGGGACGGCTTCGGCCGCAAGGTCAAGAAGCAGGACTTGCATGTACCAAACGTGCGCCTGACGGACCAGTACGAAGTCTTTCACGTACAACAGATAGGTCGGCGGGGAGGGGTGGGGTTGTTCTGCGTGACACCGGATCGGAGTATACCGTTCAGTACAGAGGCACAGAGGCTACAACAACTGATATGGAGGAGGGCGACGATACGAAAGGGGATTAAGAAACAAAATGCAAACATGCGTGTGCAAACAATGCCTGAGGTGTACTACTTACCAGGTACTACTGCTGTACCAGACTACCATGTGCGTATCATGTCACAACAAAAACGTTTTCTCGGGGATCAAAATAAGAAAGTGCAACGTAAGAAATTTGGCTTTCTACGGCTTATTTGCTTACTGGACAACTCGACAAAAATAACCCGGGTGAGCTTTTTTACGCCCTTCAAAGTTGTCGGAGCCACTTATGGATATCAAACGTGACGTATGAAGAGATGTTTATTAATAGGTGTTCTTATAAACAAATTAAAAATTAAACTAATTGATAGTTCGCACTTTCAAAACGTGTACGAGACCATTGTT
>JAYJMJ010000431.1:1399268-1422576 GCA_036873875.1 Laminaria ephemera | reverse complement strand
GAGGGGGGTGGGGGGGGGGCGGGGCACTTTGGTTTAAGCTGGCTGTGCTGCATATAGTCGAAATGAACGCGCTGAAACAAAGGTCTAGTGGATGTTTGAGGGTGTGGCCGACAGCGTTCAGGCTTATGTTGTCTGTTGTTGTCACGGCTGTTGTTGCTGACCAGCAATTCAACTAACAAACTAATAAAACCCGACGACATGGCGAGTCTCTCTTACACCAAAACCATGGCCGATGCTACTGTTTTACACATCGACACAATCATCTAGATCCTATCTTTGACATTACGATATGTTATGCAGGATCCGTGCAGTGCAGATCCAATCCAGGAACCATGTGCTAGATCATGCAGATCATCCGGCCCTCGCCCGGAAACGTGATCTATAAACCATGCAGAGCATACTGACCAGGGATGTATCTGCCCTGAAAACCGTAGCTCATGAATAGGGATCTGATCCGTCTGACGCATGCACGGTTTGTCGATATTCGACCGAAACCTCCTATATCGGATTGGTATCACTTTTGGCGGATGCCACCGTGTTGTCAACATATGAACAAAGCGTAAAAACAAAGAGCATCAACCATCAACCAACTTCGCCCCCGCGCGCTTACAGTAGACGCGGCCAACGACAAAAAGTACCTGGTATGAAGGTTCGGGACACCAGCGTTGGTGCATGTTTTTGTGCACCAACGATATAAACAACCACCCGGACCTGATCCCACCCGGACTTGATCCTACGTAGTGGTACAGAAATATAATAATCAGCCCTCCGCAGGAGCCGCCGGAGGCCGTGCGTGCGAAGTGCGAACCGTCATTGCACGTATTAGTCGGGTGTCGGTCTATATAGATACAAGCACGATATTATTGGCGGTGTGACCTGAGCGCTCCTCAGCTTTTCTTAGACGTATCTTTATTGCGTTTTTCGTGTTTGCTCGCAATGAGGACCACCTCTCAGTCCGAAAGTCCCTCATCGTGCTCCCTGGCCCCTATTGCGCCGGGGGCGCCTCGACCACGCTCGCGCGGTGCCCTGAGTCAAACGTGGTTACCATTCAAAAGTGGGCCCAAATCTACGTTTGAACCCTGGAAAACCCAAGGTCCATGGTTCAATTCTCACCGTGGGCACGTTTTGTTTTCAAGTTTTTGTTTTACTTGAAAAATGCATACCAGGTACATTTTTCATCTTGGGCCAAAAAAACAAAGCCATACGAGTAGTGGCATTATCGCGAGCATATGGTATGATTCTGCTGCCTGCTGCATATACTAACTGCTGCTGCTATTAATAGTGCTGCTTGCTGTTTTTTGTTGGAGCTAGATTGTATGTTTGTACTCGTACCATCAGGTAGGTAGTATATGACATACGAACGAGCGTATGACATCATACGAGTACTCGTAGTAGTGGGGGTGCTGCTGCTGCTGTACGAACGAGTACTGCTGTTGCTGCTGCACGAACGACTATCACTTTCATGTAGGCCCAAGAGGGGAAAACGGCAAAGGAACTAGATGAGAGCGATAGCCGGTGACGGCACTCGAAGCATTTGGGTCGGCCTTCCTCCATCGTGTTGCTTCCGAGTGGGCAACTGCTGTGCTTTTGCTTTAGCTTTCTTTAAAAAAAATTAAAATACACCACAGCTGTGGGATCAAGGATTTCGTCGAAATTCATCTTTGCAAGCTGTGTGTGATACTCCGATCGCGCGTGTTACGGGGTGTGTATGTCCTCATGGAGGATATAGGTCGATGACTCCCCTTAGTACTAGTTTGTACCAGGGTCAACAGGGTGATACGGTGACGTTCGGTCTTAATCAATCTGTGCACGGAAACTATAAACCCTGCGATGGAGACAAAACCTGACGGCTGTGGAACGCACTAGCATTTTATAGAAATATATAGATACAAGTACGATATTGTTGGTGGTATGCCCTGAGCGCTCCTCAGCTTTTCTTACACGTTTTTTTTTTTTGCGTTTTTCGTGTTTGCTCGGGATGAGAACCACCTCTCGGTCCGAAACTTCCTCATCGTGCTCCCCGACCCCTACTGCGCCGGGGGCGCCTCGACCGCGCTCGCGCTGTGCCCTGAGTCAAACGTGGTTACCATTCAAAACTGGGCCAAAGTCTGCTTTTGAACCCTGGAAATCTCACGGTCCTTGGTTCGATTCTCACCGTGGCCACTTTTTCTTTTTTCAAGTTTTTTTTTAACTTGAAAACTGTATACTAGGTACTTTTTTCATCTTGGGCCAAAAAACCAAAGTCATATTGGCATTGTCGCGAGCATATTGATATGATCCTGCTGTCTGCCGCATGGACTAACTGCTGCTGCTATTAGTAGTGCTGCTTGCTGTTTTTTGTTGGTACTGGATTGTATGTTTGTATTCGTACCGTCAGGTATAGGTGGTATATGACGTGCGAACGAGCGCATGATATCATACGAGTACTCTTAGTAGTAGTGCTGCTGCTGCTGTACGAACGTGTACCACTTTCATGTAGGCCCAGGAGGGAAAAACGGCAAAGGAACTAGATGAGAGCGATAGCTAGCTGGTGATGGTCTTCGAAGCATTTGGGTCGGCTTTCCTTCATCATCGTGTTGCTTCCGAGTGTGGGCAGCTGCTATGTTTTTTAATTTATATAGCTTTTGTATGCCACACGTTGTGCCAGATGGCGATCTTTGTTTTATTTTCTGTTCAGTGTTTTCTTTATCTTCCCCTCAAAGATGATTTGTATTTTATGCAACTCTTGGCAGTACTCTGAGACCATTCAGCATTCACGGCCTGGATTTGCCTATGTATCATAATACATCCTCTGCCATTACGGGCATGCGCGGAGCCGAAGGCGGGCGTCAGCCCGCCGCGGCGAAGCCCCGTTGAACTACAGTACCAGGTACCTCGTATTATTTTTGCCTTCCGACAATGCTTCAACGTCGACCACTCACAAGAAACATTCATTCCCAGAAAGAAGATCAGTCGGGTACTGTATACTGTATACCTGGTATACAGTACCAGGTATGTGTTTGTATCGGCCAGAGAAAATCAGCAGGGTTTATTCTGGCCGTAGACAGGGGGGGATAAGATAACCCCAAGTACCGTAAGTACCTTTCTATGCACTTCGTCCAGAAAATGCGGGCAAGAGGATGGCCTCAGAACGTTTTGGAGATTTTTGACGCTGAGGATGTCTTAAGCCGTGGCTTGGACGTCGTTGGGAGCAAACGGCCAATCGCGTGAAGCACCCAGGTAGACTAAACTCCGATGTGATTTCCCTCGTGGGACAAATGATGTTGTTTCAAACTTTTAAATGTTACGTGAAGGTATCCCGTGGGGAAGCAGGGCGTCGGTGCTCGGTAGGTCGCCCTCGTCCATGGCTCACGACATCTCATTCATTGCTCCATCACTCATGTCCCAATATCACACAGAAAGGACCAGCAGTGTAAATCAAATGCCAATAATAGCTTCCGACGCCGCCGAATGTAAAGGTATCCCGTCCGGGGACGCAGGGTGTCGGTGCTGGGTAGGTCGCCCTCCTCCATGTCTCAAGGCATCTCATGTATTCTCCATTATTCGCTCATGGCTGAAACCATCACACAAGACCAGATAGAGTACAAGTCCTAGAACACAGAAGAAGTGATCCCAAGCGCGATGCTCTTCCCCGGAGCATCGCCGTGTATACTCCCGACAAGCTGCGTACACGTATGAGGGCTTTGCCATGCTATCTGTTACAATTCATACGAGAACTGAGTTCGTGTCACGTCTTTCTATAGCTTATGCTTATCTACGTAGAGCACTCTATACCAGGTACCAGTCCGTGGTTCCAGGAAAAACGCCTTTTCAAGTGCTGTATTTAAACACTTCCAGTTCGTGGTTTTAGGACAAGAAAACGGAAATCAGCCACCGATGAAAAGCCCGATTACGGTTGACGACAGGGCGCAGGTGTAATAGAGCGCAGTATCTACGGACAGTAGATATCGAAAAGATAGCCCATAAGACGAGAGTAATATTCCTTAGGTAGGAATGTTCCTTAAGGGAAGACAGCCCATAAGACGGGAGTAATATTCCTTAGGTAGGAATATCCCTTAGGGAAGATAGCACGTAAGACGAGAGTTCTTATTTTACCTAGAACGATCAGTGTGCATAGGAAAGTTCTATAGGCGTTCATCAGAGAGGAATAATTTAGAGAGAGTTTGTGAGAGGGCGGAACTAGTATAGCTATTGAGTGGAGCCCTCCTCTCTCACTCTTCTATCAAGAGCACCTCCTCAGCTCTCGCCATCAATAAAGAAAATATTAACAAGAAGAAGCGAAGCACTGCTACCCAGCTGCCCGACACCCTGCGTCCTTTACCCTTGCACCTCGGCTTTAACAATACACAGGCATCTGCATCACAATATTATTATTGTTGTTATTGTTGTTGTTATTATTATTATTATTATTATTATTATTATTATTATTATTATTATTATTATTATTATTATTATTCCATTTGACATCTGACAATGGGTAGCGCTTGTTCCAATCATACTATCAACATACACAGGAAATCCATAATCCAATGACTAAGATAAGGAAGATAGTACCAATGCTAATAAGTACCAGGTATACACCATGCTACGGATTGTCGTATCTTGCACTCCCACCTTGACTTTGGTCGGTGCCGCCCTCCTTCCTAGCCGAATAATCCAAATCCACTCTGTCAGGAATAGAGCGCAAATCCAGATCGTTTAGGTTCCTCTGCTGGGTTTTGTGTCCTATGATATGTGAAATCGAGTCTTGCGGGTGCTATAGCGGTAGGTCACACTGCTGTTGCTGGTAGTTGGGTCTACGCCCGTGCCTTAATTTCACCATCGGAAGGGCTTCCTGGCCCTTACAATCGATATATCAGTGAACAGGCCGACCCCTGGAAGATCTGTCCCAAGGGGTTGTTAGGTAGACTCGGGTCTGGTCCGTGGTGCTGGATTGTGACCCGCGGCTTCCCATGTGGGTAAATAAGAGTGAACATGTGAACATGCAAACGTGCAGAACTATTCGCTGCGTTTTCGTGCACCCATTTGACAGCCGCTCTTGACTTGACCTTTGACAAGCGCTCTTGATCGTTGGTCCTGATATCGATCTATCCCACCAGATTCAGCGAATTTGTTCGGAGAGCGAAGAACTCAAGACCCTCGAGCAGGTAAGACGTGTACAGTGGATGATTCCTCGATTGGGCCGACTATTATTGTGGTAATGTACATACAAGGTATTCGATTGGTTCTGAGCTGAGCTTTCCGCAAACGCCAGGGCTGAAGTTTGGGCCTATGGGGACCGCGGGTAACCGTCGAAAACTCCCGATTATGGGAAACCCATTCTTGATAATGTCGTTGGTTCTATGATAGGAGGAGTGAAATGTAATACAGGGACGAGTGAAATGTAATATAGGGACGAGAGACATTGTTTTTGTGAAAGCGCGCGCGATTGAAGTCGCTCGTCGGAGCGCATGACACTACTTTTTGGGGTAGCCTACACTACTATGGTACACTACGAGTATAATCCTATCCCGTGAACTTGGCCTATTCCTTACCAGGTATATATATACTGTACAGCATGCGGGGCTGCAATAAAGACCACTACGAGTATCTTTCGATGATGTTTCGTCGATGTGCTGCCCACGTGCCGTCCCTGGTCTTATAATCCAGCAGAACTGAGTTAGACATTTTTAGCAATCTCCTAAGCCGAAGACAACCTGCCCCCTCTAGAGATATTACCCTGTAAGATACGTTGAACAAAGCGGTAGCTAAACTCTGTGTCGTTCATGACGGATTTGCTTTTTTTTGCTTGCGCTGACGTGTCGACATGACCTCCAGCGGCTGAACGTAGCGTACGTGAACAAGGAGCGTGCCGCGCAGTACGAGGAGAACCGATTCTTGCGGCAGATGGAGAACGACAAAGACCAGGCCATCGCTGATAAGGTGCGGTACCATTTTATAACGTTATTTGAAACACGCCAGCTGTGGATTCGACCGGTTGAGTGGTCAATTCTCAGCTTTGCAAGCTGCGTGATACGTCGGCCGCGCGTGTCTATATGTCTCGTAACTTGTTTGAAAATAACATCGGACATAACGACTCTCCATTTAAACTGGCAATACCGCGCGCTCGCTTGTTCGCTGAATCGTAGGAAAATGTTTTTGTTGCCATCTGCGCGTGTCGGCAGGCACAGCCCACGTGCGTTCGTTTTAAATACTGTTTTAAAATCGATGTATTTAACCTCGTAGGGAGCCGTTCCTTCGGGCACACTCCCCTTTGAGGCATGTTCCCCGATTTACGCAGCATACAGCAATATCTCTGTAGACTTTTTTTGTTTTTTACGTCACTTTTCCTTTCCAGCTCTGCTTGTCGGGGGTATTCCCCTCAGCGGCCTTCTGGACAAGTCGTGGTCACAGGTGTCGTGCATTCTCCCCCCCGACGATGTATTTATTTAATTGTCTATAAGTTTGTTCGAAGTGTGGGAGAGTTTTTTATAACCCTATTCGCTTTTGTCGGCCTGTTGCAGATGGAACACGACCGGCAAATGGCCCTCAAAGAAGAAGCGGAGAAGGTCACGGCGAGGAAGAAGCTCTCGGAACTCCAGAGAGGTGCCCTGCATGTCCAAATGCAGGAGAGAGAGGTCCTCAAGCGTGAGGTGAGGGCTAAGCCGATGGGGAGTACTGAACGAAAAATGAGGAAAATCAGCGTATGAGTTTGCAGTCCCATTGACATGAAAGTGGCTCCACGGCGCAGCAAAGCATCAGGCGGAAGCCGAACACATGACACATTTCCGCAACGTTCGGCTCCTTTATGAATAGTAGCACGGAGGCAACCCCTTTGGGGTGTCTTCAACATTCGACGAGAAGCACCGCATAGTTTTATGTGGTGGCGTAGAACAGCTCAAATCGCCATGGTTCGATTATTGATAATTGTCCAACGACGTTCTTGACGGTTCTATATACAAAACCTGTTTTTCGGCTGTGTAAATACTACCAGTACCATGCTGGGCTTATGTGTTGTTTTGCCGCTCAAACCAAGCACATTTGCAGACTGTTTGATGTCTCTTGCTTGGCGTGGGCATTTGTTTTCTGCAGGTTCGGTCGCCTCGCGTGTTCTGTGTTATCCTGTAATATGTGTTGCGTAGATGGTAAACGGATGTCCACCCCAGCGTGCGGCGGGTGTTGTTTTTTACTCCACGTGTGCATTCTAAAATAAGCGCTGCATGCAGGCCTCCATAACTTTGCATCCCTCATCATTGTCCATCCCAAATCCCCACAACAGCACTGCTGTCTTGCATAGATACTGGTATGATATTATACAACACTTTCGTGTCCGCTAGTGATTTTTTGGCTTGCACGTTCCCCTTCGTGTTTCGTACAATTTGTTCCTGCTACTTGAGGCGATGATGGAAGCGGACCGCGATCGTGAGATGGTGGATGTGATCGTCAAGAGAATCGAGGCCGAGGAAAAGGCAGAGCAAGAGCAATACCTTAGGAGCAGGTACGATGCGATATAACGAGTCGAATTTTGTAAACGGCAAGATACCAGGAGAACGGATGTGGGGGGGGGCAGCCTTGACAGCGGAACTAAGGGTTCCATCTGTTTTTTCGGTATATAGCACTACCCACTACGAGTAGCCTACATAGTCACGTCACCAAGTAGGCTATTAATAGTGGGTAGTGCTATATAGCCAGCAAAACATACACTTTAGAATTCGCTGAATCTCGTAGGCTATAGCATTGATGTCCGAAGCTCACCCCCTTCCAGTACTAGTATCTAGGAGCACGCCATCATAACCATACCATTCAAATATATTATTTACGAGCGTGCTATATAGCCAACACTATCTAACCCGTTATTCGCCTGCAACGTTTTAGTTTGAAAGCATGTGTGCAGTATTGCAGGCCTTAATACGTCCATTGTTGGTTCGATATATGACAGGGAAGACACCCGGCGGACTGTCCAGGAGGCGGAGAAACGTCGAGCCATTGAGCTTGAGAACCGTGGCAAGCAGGAGAAGGTCAGCATGCCTTTATACCACCTGTACGGATAGCTATTAATGGTATTTCTTGTGTTTTCAGTAACGCGCACAGCTGCAGGTGTACCTGTCGCGACCAAGGCGTCGATTCGCTTATTAATAGTATTCGACGCAAGGGATGCCCGCGGCCCGCGTTTTATTATGTTACTGTCAGTGTGTCTTGTGGTGCGTTGTAGGTTGGTTGCTTTGCGGACTTGCAAAAATTCTAAGCCTGCCGTGCTGTTGTGTCGGGTACTGTACTGATCAGGGGTTTCGCAGGAAGTGGAAGTGCAGTTAGTCTTGTTTATACTTCGGAGCCTTAGCTTTGTGTTCCGGAGCATTTGAGTACCGCGTGCTGCGGTCGAAGTGCCACAGTAGTATTTCCAGGAAATGGCAAGTCAATGACAATTCCAACACACGTTCAACCGCAGGAGGAAAAGGAAAGCATACGGAGATACATGGAGATGGTGGCACAGCGTGAGAGTAAGGCGGAAGAGGAGAAAAGGCGTAAGAAGGCCGCTGCGGACTTTGCTTTCAAGGCCGTGGTGGAGCAGACCGAGAAGCAAAATAACGAGGAGGACGAGCTGAGGATGTTGAGGTGCAGGAGTGGACGCTTCAATGCGCCTTTTGGTTGTTGTCGGCACATATTGTCAGCCAAAAGAGACTATTAGCATGACCGCTCAGTCAGTGCCGATTGGCGGTCTTATCGACATCGAACGGATTTTTTCAAAGTTCTTTGGCCATGGTTGCTCAACACGGCGAGCAGCTTACGCATCGTTAACAAGCAACTGACATACCGATAGCAATCCAGTATACTTTTAATGGATCGCTATCAACAGGCTGAAAGCGTTGTTCTTGAGCATGGCGGAAGAGTGGCACGGCATTCCTTTGATGGCAGAACTTGCTGTTCGTTTTTCATGATCGGTAGGAATCCTATAGCCGCAGGCGTTCACTCGCCCGAAATTATACCAGAGTTTCTAATTTTGACCGTTCCAAAAAATCTGGACTCTTTTCGAGTTTCCTGAAGCGTCCGTCGGCCACCAACGTACACAAGTTGACGACAGTTACAAGTACCCTACGCGAGTTCCTGGTATGTATATTACACAAGTTGACCGGCTATCGCCGTGCACGATCCTCTAACAGGGACATGCTATGGGAGGAGGAGTTGGAAGCTAAGCGACTTCAGGATGACGAAGACCGCAAACGCAAGGTGGGAGGGCGACGGGATAAACACGCTGCCCGTTTATGCTGTACTTGCAGAATCCGTCGTTTGCCTTACGATTCTGACGCCCTCGCTGTCGCTGTCGCCATCTCGGGCCGCAGTCGTTAAACCTCTGTTAACTCTTTGGGGCCCTTGTTTAGCGACCGAAAAAACACGAGCGCGATGTTATCAAGCGACTAGGAAGCGCGTGCAGTGGCAGTACAGGTGTCACCATGCTTCGCTTGTGTGGTGCAGTTCCTTACATTGCAGTTCGGGCACACCCCCTGCCCCGGCAGCCCGGGCTGCTTCGTGTTGCCGGTGATTGTCATTTGGTTTCGACATATTCCCCCTCTCAACCCCCAAAGGCCCCAAAGGGGTTAAAGTGGTCTCGTTTCGGCGTTACCACTCAACAGGACCTTGGTGCAACATGCATGCAGTACATTGCGAATTGTACGCGTGTATTTCGACCATAACAGCACGGGGTGCTTGCTATGGTAATCATGCCCGTCTATCAAGAAATCGCACAGATAGAGCTTTCGTTGCTGACCTGCGCTATATTATGGTGCTCCGGTTGTGTGTGCATTGTTTGCATTGTTATTATTGTTGTTATTGTTTGCTATCTCCAAAGGCGACGGAGAGCAAGGTGGCTATGATGGAGGCCAACGAGAAACAGCTGAAGCAACGGCAGGAGCGGCTAGTAATGGAGAAGGAGGAGGAAGACCGCCTCATTCAGATTATGCTCAATAAGTTCAAGGTATGCTATATACTACGATATAGAGCACGACGCATACAGTATTCGTGCACCGTGTGTACGTAGAGCTCTAACTGTCTACTTTGTACTAGATCCGCCACAGCTTCCGAGTAGAATACAATCGATAGAGCCTCGAGACGCCGATGTCTTATCACGCGATGTACCTCTCTTTCTCGCGATACAACGATCGTATCAACACGCTACCGCAGGCATTGTTCTGATCGGCTTTTCGAGCATTCGGCGGCAAGAGTATCCAAGGACTCTATCTAAATGCCCCATTAGATCAACCTCAACCCTGTTGACGTGTTTATGAAAGTCTCGACCCCCTTGCGCCCAAGACAGTCTTGGTTTGTTCGTGTTAGTATTTGTTTTCGTCGTTTATCGCTCTTTCAGCCCAGTGCATACTCTGGCCCGAGGTGACAAGGTAGGCCTCTTCTCCCTCCTGGCCTACCTCGGTTCCTCCGTACTTTTAGTTTTCGTGCATCGATCCCAGAACCCGTTATTAACGCTTGCGAATTGTAGCCTCGAATCGTGCTCAATCGCCCAGTCGCGCTGTTGTTAGGCGCTTTCCGCATGATTATCTTACCGACATTGGCCGCAGTGTTCAGTAGATAATGCAACGTCTACAAATACATCAAATTCGCTTATGTCGACAGTCAAGCTCGTAGCCAAACCGCTCAAGGGGCGTTCCTAACGAACGATTCTAATGACACGAATCGTGACAATCGAGGGTGTTGAAAAATTCCATAAACAGTGATTGATGTCACCACTCGTGACAGAAACTGTGATTTGTTTTTAGAGAACGTGACTAAACGCCAATTGTTTTTTACAAATACCACGAATCGTGACTTTTTGTCTCGAATCGTGACATTTTGCGTTGGTTAGGAATGGCCCTAAGAGGCTACTATTATATCTATCGGTATCATATTGGCCGCTAGGATGATCACCCGGCTAGGGATAGGTAGATGCAGATCTGGCTCGCCTACGCTGCATAGACGAGAGCTTGTGTGGTGAAGCTTGTGATTTCCAGTGCGTGGATGTTGAAGCTCCTTCCCTGTCTGGCCTCCTTTTTCATTTCACGGCCGTCGCTTCGGAGATCGGCGCAATATGTACCTTTTTGCAATTCAGATTGGCCCTATTCATTGCAGATTGCTTGTCACAAGCGCGCCACGGTATTTGTCGACCAGTGTCTTACTCTCGTTTTGCAGCAAGAACGAGTGGATCTTGTTTATATTTTTGTCTACGTATTATCTAGTGTTGTTTTTCAAGTGCGTCTATTGATAGAGCGCCACAAAATGTGTTAACTAAACGTGTGGATTGAGGCCGTTGCTCGATGTATCCACTGCTTGATGAATCCATTGCTTGAATCGCATTTTTCGTAAAATTTTATAATGTCCATACGGGCACCCCCCGACTGCTTTGGATTTGTCTGTAGGAGGACGAGCAACGCGAGAAAATGGAGGAGGAGCAACGCGAACGCATGAAGAAAGAGCACAAGAAAAATATCGAGGTTAGTGCACATTATGATTATATTATGGTTGCCATCTGCCATGCGCAGCGTGAGTGTACGTTGTTTACGCTGTCAGTGGTCGAACTCGTGCATGATCCCTACAGCATCCCGTTGAATTGCTTTCCTGAAAGTTTTGGGATTTCAGGTCACGTACAGAGTGACTCGAGAAGTTTCGAGTCATTTGAGGTAAGGGCTCGCCAGGGCGAGTAAACGATGCAGTTCACCATCTGTCGCATTTGATGTTTTGAGCGATCGATCGGAGAAAAAATGCGGCTTTGAACTGAACTCCCGGAGAGCGCCCTGCTGCCGACGATATTTCGCTGACCGCAAACCCCCGCGTGAACGTTTTTTATGGCAGGACCAAAGAGTGGAACGAGCCGTCTTGTACGAGAGGGAGAGGGACTTCGAGATTAAGGACGCCGAAGTTTTGAAGGAGAGGGAGCTTTACCGCCAACGGGTACGTTTGGTTCTCGACAACATCAACATAAACATATGTCGAGATACGGTTGCCCTTATTAACCCTAGATTGGTGATGTTTTTTCTGGTTATATAGTTAGTAACAACATGTTTTGTTTGTGCGTTCTTACCATCCCTATAGAGTGATGGTATTTTTTTTTTCTGTTTCTAGCGCGTAATAGCAACACGTTTTGCTTGTGCGTTGTATTTTGTCGCCGTTCTTGGTGGCATCGCCTATCGCAAGTCGCACCAGGAGTATAGCGACGACGTCCTAAAGAGGCACCACCATAACCACGCCGTTGCGCTCAACGTCGCACGTATCTCCAAACACGGAATGCGCACACCGCACACCCTGCACTCTCTCACGACATAACCTGGCCGGCGCTGTACTTGTTGTTGTTGTTTTCGCATTAACATTAAATCATCGCCATAGTCTAGTCTGTGGTCATAGGACAGGTTCTAATCACTCTGGAGTGGAAGAATACCTCAGGAAAAAATAAACCAACTCAAAATGATACACGTACGACTTATCCATCGTTGGCTTTCTGTTTTTGGTTGATTAGGTTATCGAAGAAGCCCGCCGCCGCTTGCTGAAGCAGCACGGTGCGGCTGTGGACGGGTACCTACCTAAGGGCGCTTTGAAGTCGCGAGACGAGCTGGAGTATGTCCGTGACCTTAGCCGCCGGAGACAAACGGATACGAACGGTATCAACGGTGCGGAGAGGTGACGCCGTGGGCGGGAACATGTCCGCCTCGCTCCCGGGCGAGGCTGGCGCCGGTCGGTGACTCTTCCCTGCCTTTAGTTTTCAGGTTAAGAGTAGGGGCCACGCCATTACCGTTCGCTTTCTGTCAAGCCGCCAGCGCAATTTGCGGTGTGTACTTGAAGCAGGATGTTACAGTAGTACAGCGGATGTACTCGAAGGGGCTGGTGTACTCGCAGGAGCGGTCGCCGGGCATCTTGCGGTATGTGTTGAGTAGCTGCTGCGAGAATTGCCTTGCAGGTAGCTATTCGTAGCTCTGTAAATGAGAGTAGTCCGCTTGATCGTTGGCGAGGACATTTTAGTCGTACTCGTAGCCCACCTGGAAAAGGAGGCGGTGGACAATTGGCTCAGCATCATTTTTGTGTGGTTGGCATGCGTGTCCATGTTGTATCGCCGCCATCTGCACTGCTCGACCTGATTTTCTTTGCGAACTGCATGGTCCGAAAATCGGCAAAAGAGACAACAGTGATGTCTCCGCACAAGTGTCATGTAGTGTCGACTGTAGAACACATTATGAAATGTACCAAATACGAAAGCTACTACTACTACTGTGCTTGCCGCTTGGGAGGGTGTGAAAGAAACGTCGCCGTGCAAGGGGTAAAAGAGAGGAAACATCATAATCCTGCGGTGCACTCACTACAAGCAGTGATGCCACCCCAACCTACCGGGTATTACAGTATATCCTAATCGGTAGGGCTGTGAATCGCAGCCGATGCATCTGATTCAATCGACATCGGAATCGCAATAAGGTTGCGATTGTTTTGCGGTTTATTCATATCGTCTTTTACCGGCTACATTGGCGCCCTCAACAGCTGGGGAGGGGAGGGGGGGGCGGTGATTGGGACCTTCGCTCGTTCGATTTTACTCGAAATGCAAGCGAGCCGATTAAGTTAATAAATTCGATAAATGGGCTTCGCCGAAATCGATTTAAGTCGAACCGAACTTTCGCTCTGATTCATAGCCCTGCTAATTGCGGAAGGGGGGGAGGGGGTAACATATAGACAGCCCGTTCGCACGAAGAAAAGGAGCTCAGACTAAACTCGCCCTTGAACCTTACGCAAGAAAACGGGGTGTGCGCATACAATAAACGACGAGTGAGAGCGAACACACACATGAATACGTACACACGATGACCACTCGTATTTATTTGTTGTTTGCAAATAAATCTATCGGTATATACTGTATCACGATAAGGGAAGCTGTGAGAGTGCGCTGCTCACGAACCAAATAAATGTACAAGCAACGTGGGCGATCCACTGCAAAATCACAGAATGGGAGCTGATGATCATGGTTTATATTTGGATGCATGGTGACACCGGCGCATTGAAGGAGAAGAGGGAGCGGGTGACGGGCAAGTCGCAAGTTGGCTTATCATCATGTGGACCTCACTATTTATAGGGGCCATTCCTGTGGCGGCAGGAACCGTTGTGCTGCGCTCAGTGTCCTACCGTCGACGATAAATGGAATATACCCCCCCCCCCCTCCCAAGCATGTCAAGTATTTAGTAAGTGGCCCGACGTTGTCTCACTAGTCAGTTGTTAGTCATGCTGCGTTTTCCGTGTTTGACTTGTCCCTCTGGATGATGAGATCAACGATGGCAGCTTGTGATATCCCATCCGTCTAATGTTCTCGATGGATAAAAAACTGAACAGACAGGGAGGGAGGGAGGCTCGGCTATTATACCGGTAGCCTAACAAAACTCCTCGGGTTATGATACCAGGATGATGGCGGCCATTTCCCCGACCAGGATGATAGTACGAATATTATATCAAAATCGTAGATATTCCTTCTTTTTTTTTTTTAGTAAAGAGAGTTACAGTAGTAGTAGTTATCAGTTCCAGTACTACTGCTGCGTCCTTTCCCACACGCTAAGACTGTCAGCACGTCCGTCCGCACAGATTCGTCTCGTCGTCGTCGTCTCGTCATACCAGGTGACAGTGTATCATATCATACGACAACACTGGAGATGACGCATGCTACTATACTGTACTACTACACTTGTTACAGTATTATGGTAGAGGTGCACCACTTTTTTTCTGAGGCTCCTCACCTGAGGAGCTCCGTACCTCTCCCAAAAACTGATTTGAGGGAAAATATAAGTGCTACCCGACGAAAAATCCCACGGCCTAGGTATAAAACGAAAATTGTTGTAAAATAAATACTGAAATTCCGACGGTTTTGGGTTAAGGAGCCCCGTCATTCAGAAACCGTTTCAGCCAAAAAGTGCTACCTCTATTATTATCGTCGCACGCGTCACAATGTATATGATTTTACATGATCATCTTTTCAAACTGAAAAAAAATGTACCGGGTGCGACGTGCGGTACGCACGTGGGATAATGAAGATCTTTCCAAAAATATTAAAATGTCGAGATTTTCGCCCAAAACATTTGCAAATAAGACGTCCTCGAGACGGACTATTCCGAATTTTTGGGAAGAACGGTAAAAAACAAAAATTAAACGAACAATTTCTGAAAAATTACAAAAAAACATTTCACCAAATATAGGCCAAGGTCGTACAAAAGACACCAAGACTCAGCCGCACCAGTACCAGCAGTAGCAGCAGCAACAGCAGCAGCAGAAGCGGCAGTAGCAGCAGCCGCAGCAGCAGTAGCAGCAGCAGAAGCGGAACCAGCAGCAGCAGCAGAAGGAGCAGGAGCAGGAGCAGTGCGGGGAGCATGAGCGAGAAAAGCAATCCGGAAAACAGCAGACCGTCGAGGGCTAATAACGAGCTCCCTCTTAGATTCCGGCAATCGATTACAAGCGATACCGACGCAACAACAGCAACAACAGCAGTAGTAACGCAGCACGTAGCCCAGCCCTCCAAGGAGGTTGCTGGTGCGATCCGTAGGGTCATGACGCGGGGAGGAGATGTGCGTGCTTCCTCACCAGGAGTGGTTTTGGCTCCGCCCCTTCAACCTCTAGGGCAGGCGCAGGCAACGGCGCTAGCAGACGAACGTCAACTTGGTTCTTCGGGGTCCGACCAGCAAGGAGACCAGCAGCTCGGTTTCTCTCGCGACCAGCAGCAGCAGCAGCACCAGCAGCACCAGCAGCAGCGGCAGCAGCAATTGCAGCAGCAGCAGCAG
This sequence comes from Laminaria ephemera, assembly GCA_036873875.1. Taxonomy (NCBI): domain Eukaryota; class Phaeophyceae; order Laminariales; family Laminariaceae; genus Laminaria; species Laminaria ephemera. The sequence continues at coordinate 1,406,818 of JAYJMJ010000431.1, read as the reverse complement.
CAGCAGCAGCAGCAGCAGCAGCAACAGCAGCAGCAGCAATTGCAGCCGCAGCAATTGCTGCCGCCGCCACCGCCGCAGCAGCAGCAGCAGCAGCAGCAGCAATTGCAGCAGCAGCAGCAATTGCAGCAGCAATTGCAGCAGCAACAGCATTTGCAGCAGCAATTGCAGCAGCAGCAGCAGCAGCAGCAGAACGGCGCGGATGAGGCCAGCAGCAGCAGCAACTCAGGCCTTCCGGGGTGGGAGGATGAGCTCGACTCCAAAGACAAGGGCACCGAAGCATGGCGGTCTTCGGCGAGAAATGCCGCCTCCGCCGCTGCGGCAGCAGCAGCCGCAGCAGCAACAGCCGTCGCAGCCGCCCCGCGTCCATCTCCAGGCCGATCACCCTCCTTGCCCTATACGGGAGAGAAGCCTCTGCCGCCTTCAAAAAAGCAACCGTTCCAAGCTAGTGTGGACAAAGCAATGGGCAAGAACTACGTCTTGTGGCCGACGTTCCTCTTGCAAAGGGTGTGCGCGCGGCGAGGCATCCGGGGTATGTCGACGTGCAAGGCGAACGAGACGATGGTGCAGCTGCTGATGGAGCAGGACTTGAGCGAGGGCAGGCCGAGCCCGTACATGGACGACCTGCGGGAAATCGCGCTAGGTTTGTTCGTTTGAGTTTTGATTTTTTTCCTTTCTTGTTTTTTTGGCGAAAAAACGAAAACGAAACAGGAATCGTCGAGAATGTTTGAATAATGCATGAATGCATGAAAATCGTCGTCTTGTATGATATAATGCGAGTACGTACGTATGTACGGTGTACGGTTTTTCTTGTACTTGTTTGTATGGACTAACTACCGGTACGTACGGCAAGCGCAGGTCAGAAGTGCCATCTACTACGTATTGTCTGTAGAAGCTACCCCTCTTTGAAATTAGAAATCAGGCTGGCATTCTTATTCTGAGCGAACGAGAAACCGATTGAACTTACCTCTTATTCGACAAAACCCATTTTCATTGGTCAAATGCTGATTCGGGATGTTTGATTGGTCAACAGTCAACACACGCGCACACACATATTTGCATATTTGCACTCTGCTCCCTCTTGACACCCTGATCTCACCCAGGCCTGATCCCACCCGGACCTGAGCCCTCCCCCCTGACCCTCTACAGTACGGCATATTTTTGGCCGTCGGCAGGGCCCACCAAGTACCCTGATCCCACCCCGACCAATATCGAGGGTCGGCCACACCAGCGAATCATTTTAATTTTTATAAAAATAAAAATACACAACAGCTGTGAGATCTACGTACTGCTACGGAGGGTGGTAGTTACAGTAGGATTTCGTCGAAACTCATCTTTGCAAGCTGTGTGTGATACTCCGACCGCGCGTGTTACGGGTTGTGTATATCCTCATGAAGGATATAGGTCGGCGGCTCCCCTTAGTACTGGTTAGCACCAGGGTCAACAGCAGTGTGATACGAAGACGTCGGTCTGAATCAAGCTGTGCACGGAAACTATAAGCTTCTTAAGAGGGGGACAAAATCTGACTTCTATGAGACACATAATTATATATACGTAGTCTTATCACCGGTGAGGGGGCGGGTGGAAGGCATTTGTCTTAATTGCCTTTTTATGCCTTAAATGTCTTATTAGGATGAGGCAAATGTCTTAAAAACTATCTTAAGACATGCCTTACAGCCTTTTCTCGCCCTAGCATGCGCTTGGTACACAGAGAAGTGGGAAAATAGGTTAGGTATGATACGGTGTATGCATTTCATATGACAAGAGACGGCACGATTTGGCTGCAGTTACAGCAGCAGTGCAATAGGAAAAAATGTGCTTGTCAGCAGTATTAATAGTGTAATATATGTATCATTGTACATCACAATAGTGGGGGGGAGGGAGAAGAGAAAGCTAAGTCACCCCGGATCTGAGTTACGACTACAGTAGGGAGGGAGAAGGAGAAATAAAAAGTGCGAAGATTATAGATGGGATGAGCAAAAAAAAAAAAAATCCAATGTCACAGCTTGCATTTTCATAGATACCTCGGCACAGCTCAGCTAAACAGACACCAACCGCAGTGCGGATGCGTACATGCACCGGCGGGAAGGAAAACGTACAACAGCACAACAACAGCGGAGTGTACACGTTCAGCTCACCGCTGTGTTGTGGTCGAGGGAAGGATATTCGTGGTCATTGTATTATTCGTATTCTAAACCGTTTTCTCCACTCAACTCCAGCAACACCAAGTTCGATCGTTCGCGTATGATACTGACCTTAGCTGTAAGGTGCCGCATCGTGGTTACAAGTAGAATTACTCGGTTTCCCCTGGCGTCACGGTCACGGGCGAACGCCAAACCCGCACACACACAAAAAAGAGGAAGCAAAAGAGACACAAACAAGTTGACATGTTTACTGGGATGAGTTGGCTCTCGGGTGCGTTCGGGATGCTGTTCTGGCAGACTTGTGGCCTGGCCTGCTGGCTGGGTTTCGGCAAGTTGGCCTCGCAGAAACCGTCGATAGCTTGGGGGCTGTTCTTGCCGACTGTCAAGCTGCTTGGCGTGCCTCTTTTAACAGCAGGCGGCGCAGACGCAGGCTCCATCAGTCCGCGAAATGAACCGCTTCCACCGGAGGTACCGGAGGAGTCACTGCCACGACGAGAGCTACCAGAGGAAGAGGATCCATCCATTCCAGCAGCAGCTGGGCCGGCACAGCCGTCTTGTGTGGCATCGATCACTTCTGGAAGTTGTGGCGCCGCGCTAGCTGGGCCATCCTCTTGCGTAGACATGGTGCTGAGCGGTATCGCGGTCGTGGTGTCCCCAACAGAGCTCAGTCTCTGCAGATGGCCTGCCTGAGAGCGACCTATGTGGCCCCAAACCCCGTTTTTAGGGAGTTCGTATCTAGCGGCGTTATTTTGGTGCACAAAACGTGCCTTAGTGCCCCTTTTCGAGCGCAGACACGTTGCCTTACGGGAGTAAGGCACGTAAGGTACCAAACATCGTCTAAGACAGACCTCTCCTGAGAAAGGGCTCTAAGACATCATTTAGCTTCCTAAGGCAGTAGAGTACCAGTACAGTATGTGCGCAACGAAACGGGGGGCATGTCTAGGTCTATTTTTATTTTTATTTTTATTTTTTTTATTTTTTGCTCATCCCAACTATTTTTATAAAAAAAATTAACTTCGCACTTTTACTTTCTCCTTCTCCCTCCTAGTCAGATCCGGGGGGTCAACTCTTCCCCCCCCTCCCCGGTACGCGCCTTCATTTTTATCGCGAGAAGAATTCAGCACTTTCTTCCCTCGTCGACTCGCATCGAATTGTGCTTACCCACGCTATTAAGCGCTCTCGGCAGTTGGTTTCTCAGAAAAAGAAATCTCGATACCGAGATGCGAACCCGTGACTCCAACCTTAATAGTCTTCGAGGTTAACCACTTTGACCACCGGGACAAATACTACGCCGTTGTTCCCATCTACTCCAAGCGATTTCACAAGGGCCAATTCGACGAGAGTCGACGAGGGAAGAAAGTGCTGAATTATTCTTGCTATACCTTGTAATAATTAAGGCGAGTACCGTAGTGGGCGGGGGGGGGGAGAAGAGCCTGCTAAGTGACCCCGGATCTGAGTTACGAGGGAGAACGAAACAGACAAAAGTGCGAAGATAATAGATAGGATGAGCAGAAAATATATAATAAAATATATATATATATTATTACGGGAAACTGGTACTACTCAACAGGCGCTTTGGAGAGAGCACTCCTGTTTAGTACAGGATGAAATGGAACTCGCGGCGACTTTTCGTTTCTGGAGTTACAACACTGGTTAGCCCAATCTTACCAATCCGTATGCCCAGTGCGAATCCCACGGCGAACAGGTGACGCTCCTTCGAGCGCTGCCGTGGCTTTCCGCGTCACACGCAAAGAGGCTCTAAACAGCTGTGCCGGGCCGTACGCCTTTCTGGCTTGACGATTTCCTGGCACTGTGGTGATGGTGGGTCGAGACCTTGTTGAATCTGACCTCAAACAGTTATGGAGCTGTACGTTTGTGGGCTGTGCCGCGAGAAGTTTCTTGCGGTTGTTGCCTGCAGCAGAATTGATTGGATATCGTCCGACAAACAGACCAAGGACCGCCTGGACAACAACAGTCTCACCACATCTGCAAGCTTGCTGGAGAAGATATATGGTGTGCGCATTGTACTACATACCATTTTATGTATGTATGCCGCCGCAGCCGTCACCATGGTTACACGTCTTAGTGCGGCATCGTGTGTAGTGCCGGGTCCCAGTTGAGAGCGGCGAAAATTGTTTGCCACGTCCTTGTCCTACAGAGAAATTTACCGCACTATCCTGGTGTAATGCGTAGTCGCCCTGTAGTGCGCGTATTGTCGCCTGGCAAGCCACCGTATTACTCGTGCACCACAACTCCTGCACCCCGTAATGAACATCCGCTTTTGGTCTTCAATATTATGATTGGTTTATAATATATATAGTACCAGGTAAGTTTTAACCCCCGTATCACCCACTCGGAAACCGCAATAATATAATCAACTGCGACCATGTCAAAAGAGACGGGACTCTTTGGGCGCACCACAGCAGGCAGTACACTACTTTTCAAAGGTTTGGCGTGGTAAACGGGGCATTCAAAGTCTACTCAAAGAGCATGCCTCTAACACCAAGTAGTACCACATATATTTGGGCCCATTTCATGGGCCATATAGCGTTGTAGATTCTAAGGGGGTTAACGTGTTGACCCATAATTGCCGACGACTGTCCTAGTTAAGCGACAAGGTTTGTGTTTGCCTTGCAACCGTGCCTAGGCGAAACAATGAGTTAAAGAGGTTGCCGAGACATTGCCATGCAGCCAGGCAAAAGATGACATCAATCAGGCAAGGCACCAGGCAGTTCCTTGTTCTCATCGCGGGTTTGACTTGTTACGTGATTTCTACCAATTACCTAAAGCACGCTGTCGTTTGTAAACAACATTAAAGTTGTTACCACCGTCTAGTCAAGACGTCTGGGTCAAGTCTGGTGAAGCGTACCTTGACGTTACGCATGTTATCTCTATCTTCTATAGACAAGGCATGTCTCTATCCCCTATAGACACGGCCGCGGGCAAGGTCTGGCGTGTATCCTCCACATGTCCTTCCCAGACATGCGCGAACGGAGTACGATTTATACATCGAGACAACCGTACCGGCGTTTATCTTCGGGCTAAAAGTCGTCTTCAATTTTGCAACGAGTCGCTATCCACACGCTCAGCAGTAAGGGGAGTCGCCGACCTATATCCTTCATGAGGACATACACAACCCGTAACACGCGCGATCGGAGTATCACACACAGCTTGCAAAGATGAGTTTCGACGAATTCTTCGATCTCACAGCTGTAGTGCATCTTGATTTTTTTTAACAAAAATTCAATTTAGGAAAAGGGTACAACCAAAACCTGAACTTGAGAACATGAAAAAAGAAAGTAGAGGCGAATTGAAAGTGACCTGACAGCTCGAAAGATCCTAAAATACACGCACCAGAAGCGTAAGATCGCTATTTAAATAGAGTATTCTGAGAGCGCGAGCCGTATTATTGGTCATTCCGAAAAATGACAATTGAAATAGATCGTGTATTCATTCGTTTTGCTGCATACACTATACCTGTTACCTGATATGTCCCCAAGGTATACCGGGCACTGCGTATACTCTCGGTATACTGGGGCCATGTTAGTAAACCCCTGGATTCCCAGTACTCATAGTGTAACTCTATCTATACGTTCTAAATACTCAGTACGCCAAATGACTCGCACTGCTGTAGTTACGAAAATGCCTGGAACTACTTAGTAGACCCGAGTATTAGGAGAATCAAACCTCGAGCATAGTGCGTATAACCCCGTACTGGCAGTACACATGTACGTACAATGAAGCTGTCAAAAACGCTGCCCAGCGCTTCGTCTGCCACTAAACAACCAATTCTAAGTACGACGACAGAAAAAAAAATACCGACCATGGCACTTACACCAATCAATATACACATTACGAAACATCTACTGGGAATTGCGTGTATACTTGGGTGGTACCAGTAATATCTTAGGTTCAAGTGTTCATCGTACCTGCAATATCAAACCTCGAGGTTTGATCGACAACCCTCAGTATACCTACCTGGGGTATCCGATGCTAATCAGGAAGCGAACTTGAGATAACTAAGCGGCTGTTTCAATACCAAACAACTTTGATGTAACACATATTGGCATGTGTTGTTCAGGGCTGTGAGTTTGAAGCTTCCCTTGCACGGACCTTTGCTCTCGTTTTCGAACCCCCGGTGCCATCTCCCATACGACAATTTAAATGTGGAGGCGACCATCATTACAAAGTGATTCACGAGTGTAGACATGAGTGATGGCTTGTGAAGCTGACTATGATGATGATGATGATGATTGACTTAGACCTGATGAGGAACGTTGTAATCCTGTCCTCTCCTGGTCGTCGCGCCTTGGTGCTGCTCGTGGAAGGCAGCTTATTGTGGTGTTGCAGCTGACGTCGTTGTTGCTTCCTGAAAAAATGCGGTGGAAAAAAAAAATTGCTGCCCAAATAGAAAGGCGACAAAAAAATGTTCGAACTCCCGTTTCGGGACATTTTGGGCAAGCTCGACGATGCGGTGTGGACGTATTTGTAAGGATTTCACGAACCAGGTAGTAGCTGGTCCGAACTCCGCTGGAGATCCCCGTGGTCATCTGATGATGAAGCCTCTTGTGGGGTTGTTGCTGAGCTGGCGTTGCATGAGATGGCAGACGGAGATGGATCCATCCCCGTCTGGTCCAGGAAAATGGCGTCAAATTCCGAATAATTGCGTTATTTGCTGCGATGGAGAATGCAGATCATCTGCTGGTGGAAGCTGGTTGATGTGTCCCACCTCCACGCGAAATATGCGTAGAGGTAAGCTCCTTGGCTATGTACGAGTAGATGCTGCAGGATTCGTAGTCGCTGTAGTCGATGAGCCGATTTGCCAGACGATGCTGGCTTGCAGGTAGTGCTGATATTCTTGTAGTCGCTGGTGATAGCTGACGAACTTGATGGTGTTGGTAAAAGGCTCTGCGATGGACGAGACACCTATGCCTTCTTGAAGCGGTGATGATAATGGGCAGCTACGTAGTGGTACAAGCAGTAGATGGTTACAGCACGACGTAGCTTCAGCAGTTGCAGCAGTAGTAGTAGAAGTGACTGGTGGGCAAGATGCAGCTGGGCAGTATGCACCCAATACATATCTGCTTCACGCGTAGAGCATGGAAACAGTCTCCCCTCATATATATTCCTGGTGTACTAGACGTAGATGTGATGCCTCTTCTGTCGAGGCTGATATTGATTTTAGAAGAAAATTCCAAAAATTCCGCCGCACTGGAAGAAAGTGCAGATCCTTCCTCGTACTGCTTAGGAACGCTTAACGTACTCAGCAGGACGCCTTTGCGTGGTGCCGATTGATGTATAGATATTTGCTGTGCTCAGAATTTATGATAAGAAGAGATGATTCATCGTAGATTGCGGAGATATGGGATATTGAATACGGAGATTGATATTGGTAAATTAGGGAATAGA
>JAYJMJ010000431.1:1389032-1399168 GCA_036873875.1 Laminaria ephemera | reverse complement strand
AAACCTTATGAAACAACGGCTGAATGCCGTTGTTTCCCACGAGAATGTAGCAGGGAGCCTCCGACGGCTCGACCCCTGCTAACCCTCTAGGCCCTCCGTGTATAGCTTGGTACGGACAGCTATACACATCATCGTATTACTAGTATCAGGTAGTCAGGTCGCCGTAACACCCCCCCAGCATTTCGCCGCTAGACGAAAATGCTAGTCGAGGCGTCCGAGCGTCTGTGACTCCGGATACACTCCTCCATCCCCCAAGACCGTCCCCCCGTTTCAGCGAACGGTCCCCATAGATGCTGGTAGACCGGCTATCTTGGAACAAACTTCCCTTCTCTTCCAAGGAACGGCACGTGCGAACGGTTCAAGTCGGCTGGCGATCTTGACCCTTCCCTTCTCCTTCACAACTCAGTAGACGTTGCAAGTATTGATATGCACCTGCGCCCCCCCAGGTTGGACTACGCCGAAAAATGTAACCCTGGTGAAGGAGGTCCTGATTGACCTTGCTGTCCGTCCTTAGTTCGACGTCTCTGCTCCGATATCTAGACCCTTGCTCCTCTGGACGCACCCTTCTAATATGTACGGATGTATTCTCAGTTTAATGAAAGGGGCGCCATGTCGGCAAGCTCTTGCCTCCCTCTCTTCATCTCCTGGCTGTTCAGCTCCTCCCAGTCCCCGTCTGGATAACGTATTCGCCAAAAGGGTTCGCTGAAGTCGTACACCACCCCCATATCGTCCCCGAACTCTCTCCTCACCTGAGTACCTATCGGGTGTCGGGTTAACGCTTCCTCCCTTGACGCAGCGTCTCTGTTCTCCCTTAGACGGTACTCCGTCGGGCCTGGGACGACAGTCCACCGCCTGGTACGTCTCCCACATTGCATGGAACACGTCCAGTTGAAGGGGCGTAAAACTATCCCTAGCTTCGTCTTCTGTTAGCCAGTGAGATTCAGACCCATCCTGGTAACGGCCTCGGTATTCCCAGGCCCATGCGTCACCCTTCCCCGGGACTGCTTTGCGGTCCCACAAAGTGTACATGGGGCACGCCGCTGTGGAAACTTCTTCCAACCCGAAGTCCGGTCCCCAGGCCGCGTGCGCGAACTCGTCTTCAAACTCATGACGCAGGTCGGGCGGTCGTAGATAAAAGGGTTTGACGTTCGCCACCGACACCGTCCGCCTCCGTATTTTGCGTCCGTTGAGGTTGACCACCAAGCTTGACCCGGGTCTGGGAATACTTACTACTTTCCAGGGTGCTGTCCAATGTTCGTGGCTCAACTTGGGGTGTATCCCCTGCCTGGATAGGGAGCTATCTGCCTCCTTGACCATCACCAAGTCCCCCACCTTGGCGTGCCTTCCTGGTGAACCACGTCCAATCTGTGCATTTAATGCATCTCGTGTCCTATCCTTGTCAGCCCGTCGCTTGTCCACCACGGCCCTTACCTCTACGAATGCTTGGTGTTTGTCCGCCACGAAACTATCAAGCCCTCCTCGGAACTCATATCCGTCTAGGCTGAGAGTCATCGTGTCGATTTGCGTGAGGGCGTCGCGGCCGAACAAGATACGGAAGGGTGTCGTGTTGGATGGCAACGCTGGGTCAGGTGTCACGCGCTGAATCCAGCAAGCGGGTAGCACATAATGATCCCATCGCAGCGGCCATTTCTGGCAGAGTATCGACAGAACCTCCTGGAGCCACCCTCCCATCCGCTCCGCAGCCCCTTGGCTCCGTGCAAAATCTGCGGGGCCGTGGGTCAGAGAAACATTCAACCACCTGCACAAGTGGCCAACCACTTGCGCCGTGAACTCCCCCCCTCCATCGCTCCTGATTGACTGCGGCACGCCGAAGGTCAGCATCAGCTCCATGAGCTTTCTGCTGACTTCCAGCGATCCCTTAGAGGCGAGGGGATATCCGAAGAGAAATTTGCTGACCCTGTCGACCACCACCAGCAAATATCGGTTGCCGTTCGACGACACTTGGTGGAAATCTTGGATGTCTATTTCTAGGACCTCCCACGGTCGCAGAAACCTAGCCGGCATCATCCACACTTTACGGCTGTTCGTCTTTTTCCTTCGGCGTCACCCACAGGACAGCACGTACTGTCGTACGTCCTTTCGCAGCGACGGCCAGCTATATTTGTCTCGCACCAACAGTGAAGTGCGAGCCACGCCGGGGTGGCCGAAGGTGCTGTGCACCAGGGATAACACCCCCGGTATCAACGTCCTCGGTATTGCCAAAGTGGGGTTTTGCCCCCTGGGTGCGTACCACAAGACCCCGTTGTCGTCCGTCAGGTATTCGTCTTTCTCCGAGCCCGATTGCTCAAACATGGGACCTAGCGTCGCGTCTCGTTGCTGGCTACCCACGAGGTACGCATGGTCCTTTAATAAGCGTGCCGTCTCTGCCACGAGGGGAGTCCGCCTGTTCGGTGCTGGTTGCGTATTTGATGCCAACTTCGAAGGGTCTGGTGACGCCGGCGTCTGTGGCGGCCGTGGCGGTTCTGTCACCCCCTTATGTGCCCCCGTTCCTGCTTCGGTCTCGGTGGGTAGCGTCGGCTTCGATGTCAGGGTTGACCGTGCCTGACCTGCTGCCTCCGCGAGCCCCCTGGTGGTCGCTCTCGTGACCGCGCGTGTGACCGTTCCCACGTCCTCCAGCTGTAGTGCTGCTAGTCCCTCTAGTACATATTCTCCGGCGGTTGTATCCTCGGATCCTGGCGTTATCAGCAAGTCCTGTACTGCCAACCCCCCCAGCGCCTCCCTCGCCATGGGTGGTATGGTGAAGTTGGTGATCACGGTCGCAGCTGCTCCTCGGCTGACGGTGGGTGGGATCGTATACCCCTCCTGTCCGGTGATTACCTTCGCGAAGTCCTCAAAGCTCAGCTCTTCGGCTGTCTCTATGCCACCTGAATCCGTCGCGTGAGGTTGGTACGTATCCATAGGGGGTTTCTCGCCCATAACGTGAGCCCTGGTTGTGGAGAGCATATGGTCTTCGAACGAAAAGACAGCCCTTTCACCGGTTCCCCTCTTCAGGAAGTATGTTCCGTTGCGGCCTAAGATACCCCCTAAGGAGGTGTTGGGGCCGGTAGCCCTCTCCACCCCCCTTCTCCACGCCTCGAGTCTCTCCTTCGGTCTCGGGGTTCCCTCGGTGGCGGTGGTGGCCACAAACGCTCGTTTCTTTCCCGATGGGACTCCTACATTGCCTGCTTTAAGCTCCGCCTTCTCCGTCTGGTACGACTCGTCCAACATGGGTTGAACGCTGGTGCGCCACAGTTCTGAGTTCGGTAGTTGCGGTGAACATTCGAGTAAAAGGGTTCTGGCCTTCGACCGTACAAATGCCTGCACGATGTCGACCCCGCTTTCCCCTGGTCCTACGTTGCCGATCACCACGCTTGGCTTCATATCCTGTAAAGGGGTCGTGCATTCTTCGTCTCCCGGCCTAGTTCTTACCAGACGGATGGTTCCCCCTATCCCGTTGGTCCTGACGCATTCTAACGCCCTCCAATCGTGGTCGGTGGCGGCCTTCACTTGCACCAGCTCTTGTGCCGCAAGGATGCTGCCCCCCCCCCCGCAGCCGAGAACCACAGCGGTTGGTCTCTCTGATGCTGAACGCAGCCCCTTGAGATCCCCTTCGGCCCCCATGTCGGCTTCCCACGACCTGCCCGGCGTGGCGATGGCTCCCGCTACTGCCGCCACGTTTTCGGGCGGCGGTATGTCGGTCCCGTCTATCCCCATATCGCTGAGAAGGACTCCGTCCAACACAGGTCCCCTTGCTCCCCGATATGCTTGTCGGTCAGACGCGTCCCCCGGGAAGGAGTCGTCAATATCTTCTCCCGGCGTCTTGAAGCGTGGAAGCCTCGAGAGAGCGTCTGGGAGGTGGTGGCTTTGTCCGGCCTTCCATTGGAGTTCCATGTCATATTCCATCAGACGCAGAGCCCATCTGCGTAGTTTGGGCGCGAGGTTTTGACTCTTGAACAGCCATGTGAGTGCGGAGAAGTCCGTAATCAGGGTGAATTTTCTCCCCCACAGATACGGCCTGAAGTGTTCAATGGCCCATAGGACTGCCATCACCTCTCTCTCGGTCGGTGACCGTTTTGAATCTGATCGCGACCATCTATGACTCGCGTACGCCACAACCTGTTCGGCACCCTCGGGAGTTTGGGTGAGCGCTGCCCCTGCGCCCGACTCGCTAGCGTCTGTGTGGAGGTTGAATGCCCTGAGCCAGTTCGGCAAAATCAGGATTGGTGGTGATGTTAGACAGTGGATGAGTTTTGCCAGCGCCTCATCTTGCGCAGGACCCAAGGTATCTTGTGCTTTCTCGCCCTTTTTGACGATAATTCGGGATTCCTGAGAATATCCGTGAGAGGTGCCACGATTTCGCTGAAACGGGGTACAAACTTTCGCAGGAACCCCGCCATGCCCAGCAGCGCTCAAAGTTCTTCTACGGTCGACGCAGGTCTTAGGTTTGCGACTGCTTCGATCTTGGATGGGGCTGGGCGCAGCCCCAGCCTCTCCACCACCATGCCCAAGAACTCTTGCTGCGAGCAGAACCATCGGCACTTGGCGAGGTTGATCGTCAATCCCGCTTTCCAGAGCGCCTCCAACACCTTGCCCACGAGTTTGAGGTGACCCTCGACTGCGGGGGTGTAGATGATTATATCGTCTAGCCAGTTTTGGACCCCCTTGCCCTTCAGAGGTCCTAGCGTTGCGCCCACGCGTGCCACGAATGCCGCTGGGAGTGTCTTGAGTCCAAAGCCGCACCGGTTGAGCTCCCATAGTTCACCGTGTGCGTCGCGAAACGCCGTCTTGTACTTGTCCTTCTCTGCGAGCGGTATCTGGTGGAAGCCTGAAGCCAGGTCGATCGACGTTGTGCATCCGCAGTTTCCCATCACGCTGTGGATAATAGTGGCATCCCCCAACCCGCCGCTCTTGGTCATCAGGCGGGAGTTCAGCACTCGGAAGTCCTGGCACATCCTGGCCGTGCCATCCTTCTTGAGGACCATTACTAGGTCTGCTGCCCAAGGTGAGGTCGACCGTCTGATCACCCCAGCCTTGGACAACTTGTCGATTTCGGCCTGGATCATCCTGATTTCGGCAGGTGACCACCTTCGTTGCTTTGCCGCGTATGGGGTGCAATCCTCGTTAATCAGCGGAAGCTCCATGGGCGGGCCTTTGCAGGCTGCCACTTCCTTGGTGTCGAGCGCAAAGACGTTTTTATCTCGAAATTCCGCCAGCAGCGAGAACACTTTCGATCTGATGTTTGGGCTGACTTGCCCTATGTTGGCCTCTGATAGATCGACTTGTTTGGGCGCCATGTCGTCCTGTCCCTTGTTCTCGGCGCCATCGTCGCTGATAACGTCCGGGTCGGGGTCCAGGAGTGGAGGTTCTACCAGTAACTGCATGCGCTCCACGTCGCTGGCGTTCATAGCGTATTCGTTAGCCACGACGGTCCCCCTCTGCACGGTTTTCGGCATATTTGTGACGTTGACGATTTTGCATTTAAGGGGTGTGTAGGGGTACCACCATTGAACCCCTCTCGCCACTCCCAGTTCGGCGCCTGATCCCAGGTCGTACGGGGCAACCGGTGTGACCAGTACCAGCTGCCTTTCTTGCGGCTGAGGGCCTTTGACAAACGCTTCCGTCTGTACGCTGACGAAGCCGTCTACCTTGACCTGTTTTCCGGCGTATAGTTTCCATTGCAGGGTGCCGTCGTCTTCCCATGCTGCTTCTCCCAAAACTGGCACGGTGGATGGGGACGAGATGTCCGGTGGTTCCTGTTCTGTGCTGTCGGGTTTGATGGCACAGAAGTGCTCCCAGGGAGCTGTCTCTCTGTCTGGCGTCTCAGATCTCGTCGGTGCCGTCCGCCAATCTTTGGCCCTTTTCTTGGCTGGTGATGCATGCCAGCCTGGGGCTTTAGCACCCCCCTTCCCAGTTTGTTGTTTTCCCGGTGGTACGAAGGATACCCACGGCGACCCCGGGGTAGGTCTGAAGCCTCCCCCGTCAGCGAAGTTGATCATACTGCCATTTTGCCGAAGAAACGCGGCTCCAACAATCAAGCCGTAGGGAAGTCCCTCTACTACCCTGACTGTCACGTTTCGCACCTGATCCTCCGGTGGGAAAACCAGCGGAATGTCGGTGGAACCCAATATGTTCATGGGCGGTACCGCGCTGTTTGTCGGGTTAGCTGCGCGCAACAGACCTTTCCCCCTCGTACTCATGATCGATTTCCCCCCCCTTGCGTTTTGTTCGATAGAACGTACGAAAGCTTTTGATGCGTAATTCCCACCCCCGGCCCCCGTGTCTATGAGCACCACGACTCTCATGCGAAGGCTAAGGTTGGTTGGGTGCCATACAACCGCTTTGACCCATACTTGCTTTGTTTTTGAATTATCGACGACTGGGGCTATGCTTGTTGCGTTTGAGAACTCCATCGCTTCTTGTTCTCCTGCGCCCCCCCCCTGCTGCTCGGCTATGTTCCCCGAGGAGGAATTCCTCAGGGCGCGCCTTCAAGAGTCAATCTCCTGTTGTCCACTGTATGCGCGCGTCATTTCGACTTGGACTCTCTCGACGTCGGTGATCGCGAACACTGTGTCGCTCTGCCTCTCCGGCAGTTTGTAGTGGCCATATGGTACGGTCCGGTCGTCGTGGGAGAACCTGCATGTCTCTGTCCCCTCCTGGTGGGGGCATGGAACGCCCCGGGCATGGTAGAAACACACCCTTCTTTTCCGGAGTGCCCGGGTGGTGGCATCCTGGTTGTCGTCGGGTTCCGAGAGCTCTTGCTGCTCGTCGTCGGCGGCCGCGGCGCGATATCCTCTGCGGCCCCTTCCGTCGGATCTGCGGGTGGTAGCGGGTCTTGTGGCTCTCTCCGGGGCACTATCCTTTGTGACGAAAGGAGTCCCGTTGCGTCCCGGGATTGATGCCGGCTTGTTCGTGAACGCGGCCACAGTAGTTCCTGTTTGCCCCATGCCGTCCTCCTGACCCTCGTCCCAAGCGGAGTCGGACTGGCGTGAGGCCAGCAGCTCTTCCAGCGCCCCCAACAAGTCCTGTCTTTGGGGCCTCCTCTTGTCGGGTTGTGGGAGGATTGTCTCGTCCAACGGCCTCTTGAGGCTAATGGAACCCATCATTTTCCCGCGCTGCGTGGTTGTCCCGCGTGTCGTCGCTCCGGCGATGTCGGCCATCGAGTAGTAGGTGGATTTCCGATTCGCGAGATCGGAGACGAATTCTTCATGAATTTTTTTAATCGCCTCTCCCCGTTCGACCATGTGTGGCGCCAAGGGGTTAGTGACGTCGATGGCCCATGGTGCAATAAACCTTTCTATGAGCTTGTTGACACCTAACACGTGGGACTCCAATGACAACCGGTCCTGCTGGCTGGGCATGAACAGTTGAAGTGTCCTGTCTATCAGGTCGGCGAGGTCCGAGCTGGTTAGCAGTCGCCAGAAGTAGGTTTCTTCGGACGCGAACGGCCGGCTGGGGTCCACGAGTTTGGCCCGGACGTTCAGCACCAGGCGACTGGCTGCCGACGCCCACGCCTCGCCTGGTTCGAAGGTTATGTGGGTAAGGGCGGCTGCTGCCGCCGCACGTGAACCAGGGTTTTTCGCGATCTCAGCAACTAGTAAGCGCGCCCAATCTGTGGCCGTGACTTGTTCGAACGGTACGTGCAGCCTGCCCCCCGTCACGAGGTAGATGGATACCATGGACCCAGGCCTCATGCTGTTTCGGGTGGCGAGGTTCGGCTGAAACATTTTGCTGAGACCCTCAACCCGTAGAGGCGTCAAGGCGTCTGGTAGTGGGCGGGTGTAGCCATCGCTGAGGAGTTGGTCTTCGGGTAGGGCCCAGATTCCTCCCTCTTCAACCTGCATCACCCTCCGGACCTCGTCTGTGAATGCTATTGGGTCGTTGTGGAGGGATAGTTTGGGACCTTCCTTATTGTTGCCCACCGCGGTACCTACAAACGTGTACTTATCTCCTTGATTTCACCATATTATAGACGGCCCAAGGGTGGCCTTCCTATCACTCACCTGTGGATCCAGTCCGTGTTGTTGGTTTTAGGTTTACAGTGGCGGCACTCCCTTTCCTCTGACTATCCGTATCCGTATCCGGTATTCCAAGCCCTTGGTGTCTGTATCTTGAACTTCGTATACTGACAAGAGGGTAGATACTCTGGTTTTCGGGATGTAGCGATTTCCCGGTCTGTACACACGCAACGCGAGTGTTCGAGACGTACAATGCAATGGGATACAATATGCGTGCGATATGGGTGATACACAGGAACAGCAATGATGCGTGACAGTGGACAGTAGCAGTGGTTCAAGCTTTATCTTTCGTTCATTGGCCGCGCTTAGAAGTGCGTAGTGGATTTCCAGGGTTTCTAGGATCCCGAACCCGTTTGGGTACGGCTTCATAATCCAGGAAACCTTATGAAACAACGGCTGAATGCCGTTGTTTCCCACGAGAATGTAGCAGGGAGCCTCCGACGGCTCGACCCCTGCTAACCCTCTAGGCCCTCCGTGTATAGCTTGGTACGGACAGCTATACACATCATCGTATTACTAGTATCCGGTAGTCAGGTCGCCGTAACAGCCCCCCAGCATTTCGCCGCAAAACGAAAATGCTAGTCGAGGCGTCCGAGCGTCTGTGTCTCCGGCTACACTCCTCCATCCCCCAAGACCTGACCCACCGTTTCAGCTAACGGCTCCCCTAGACGCTGGTAAAACGGCGATCATGGAACAAACTTCCCATCCCTTCCAGGAAACAGTAGATTCGGTCGGTTCCCGTAGACGTACGATCTTGACACTTCTTCTCTTCTCCCTTTCAGGAAATAGTAGACGTTGCAAGTGCTTGTGTGCACCCCCCCAGGTTGGACCATATCCGGAAATATAACCCTGGTGAAGGAGGACCTGGTCTTATCGAACAGGTGATGAGATCGCTCTTGATCGTCTTATTGTACGTCAGCCCGATATGAGGCCGTTCTTGATCTTCTCACTTTTCACCAGCCTAGTATGGGATCGTACTTGATCTTCTCGCTTTATACCATCCTTCTCTACTTGTATCCACCTACCCAGGTTAGACCACGTTGGGAGTTTTAAACCCGGTGAGGGAGGTGCTGTGATCTTGCTGGCCAGTCTTCGTGCAACTTTTCTACTCCCAAATCTATGCTCTTCCATCCCAGAACGCATGTCCTGCCACCATTGTATTCTTGATATGAAGCACGGGACGACTGGTCGGTTATCATCGTTTGGTTGTCCTATCTGCCTCTCTTCTCTGTATGTATGCTCTTCTTCCGGCACGCTCGGCTTGAGGCATTGCATGCAGCCCAGGCAAAGCATAACCACGCCAGTATGTATAGCTATGAGGCTCGCTGTCTCAGTATAATAGCCACAACTGCCCCGGGTGATGTTAAACAATCAGTGAGTATCCAGCTGCGAAGATAAACGGATTGCGAGAGTCATGCCTGGGTGACTGCCACCCGGAACCAAAGGAACGGTGGTCGGCAATCGCAGCATAGCAATTTGTTGCGAAACAACAGCGGTCGATGGGCAAAGAGGAGACGTGCATCTAATTACGGGCGATCAAGCATGTGTGCACGAGCAGCGGGACGACAACGCACGAGTATGCGAGCGTGAGCGACTGGCAAACAGGGCACGAGCAAGCGCAGTGCGATGGCAGTGCGATGGCAGCATGCATCCATACATACACCCCAGTTTCGAGCATATATGCATGCACGCCAAGGCACTTGGTTGTGAGGCACGCAAACGTTTCGCACTGAACAGAAATGCAGTACCTAGGCCGATTAACGGGCAAACCTGTCTTGACGAGCAGCGAAACGAGCATGTACCTAGGCCAATTAGCGGGCAGACCTGTCTTGACGAGCAGCGGAACGAGGGCGCGAGCACGAGCGACGGGCAACCAGGGTACGAGCAGTTAGAGCACGGTGGCAGCATGCATCCATACATACACACCAGTTTCCAGCATACATGCATGCACGTCAAGATATTTGGCCGTGAGGCATGCAGTCATCCGATATGGCGCACACACCGAGCGTTGGCGGTGCGATGACAGCATGTTGTAATACCTTTATTTTTTTTATACTTATTATTTTTCTCCTCGGATTTGTACATTATTTGGTTTCCTTGGTGGCATGCGGTGTAGTCGGT
>JAYJMJ010000431.1:1339860-1353432 GCA_036873875.1 Laminaria ephemera | reverse complement strand
CGTAACACGCGCGATCGGAGTATCGCACACAGCTTGCAAAGATGAGTTTCGACGAAATCCTCGATCTCACAGCTGTTGTAGTGTATTTTTAATTTTTAATAAAAGCTAGATTTGTCAACAAAGAATTGATTTGCGGTTGGAAGTGGCAAGGTTAGGGGTGGGAGCAGTCGTGTTTGGAGGGAGGGGGTGTAGAGGGCAGAGCTACAGAAAGAGCGAGACGGCGGGGACTCTCTCCTTGCCACGACCGATAGCAGTAGTATTGGGCAGCAATAATACCGCACAACCTGCGCGTTGAAACATGCGGGCAGCACAGTTACAAACCAGCCATCTATATGGACAGCGGGTTGTCGGTTGATGCTTCTTCGGAAGTGCTGGGGGGGGGGCCTTGGCCGTTGTAGCTGGAGGGGGCAGGGCCAGGAGAACACGGATATACAACTACCTGGTAGTATTTTAGTAGTTGGTTGTTGGACACATTGTTTTACGCTTTTACTTTTCGTGGTCTTCATTTTCGGTTATTTCATCATCTGTTTGACTGTTGGCACTACTGTACTGTACCACTACACATTGTCGGATGGCAAACCAAATAATAATAATAATAATAGCTTTCAAAAGCTACAGATCCTGAATACATTAAGCGTTATTTATACCAGTATGGCAATAATGTAAATCATGCTATTCTATGAATTAGTAATTAGTAACCCCATTAACAACCCCTTTACCATCAATCGTGTCGTATCAACTATCAACCGTATCAACCGCATTATTACTCTAGACGTCATGGCGTTGGCATATTTTCGTTCGTTTGATCTCACGATTTGTGGTTGTTTTCTGTTTCGGCGTCTAAAAAAGAAAAGGCTACTTACTCGTAACGTTATCATCATGTATATCAAAGCCGGTGACAAAATTTCTACTGGCTGGCGCCGGACGATTTTTTCTGATAGTACCAGTAACAACTCGTATCGCCCACACTTTTTTTTCTATGAACACCGAAAAATACATACAAAAGCCCGCCTGCTCATAACACTACTGCTTGCTGACCTCGCCGAGTTTTATGGAACTACTTTAAATTAAAGTACAATCGTACCGGTACTATTTATATAAAGAAAAAAAAACGCACGTCGGTCGACGAATATTATTGCGAAGAGTGCGTCGAACATGAATGAGCATACAAGACGTGCAGCCACCCATGCACAACAGCAGTGTATTGCAGTGTGATTGGGGAAGAAGGCGTGACG
Source organism: Laminaria ephemera (assembly GCA_036873875.1). Taxonomy (NCBI): domain Eukaryota; class Phaeophyceae; order Laminariales; family Laminariaceae; genus Laminaria; species Laminaria ephemera. The sequence continues at coordinate 1,352,197 of JAYJMJ010000431.1, read as the reverse complement.
GTGCGGTGCAAAAACAAAAGGGCAGTTCTTAGTCAATCCCTTCATTGGGTGGACTGCTGCATTAATAGTATCTGATATCTGAATCTGCATTTCACATCGCAGAGGACCACAACAATTTTCGAGACAACCCATCCAGTCCCGCTCTTGCCCTCCCGTCCCCTCCTTGCACTAAGAGCTGGGCACGAATTTGTAGAGAAGGATAGAGACCAGGAACGAATCAATATGGCAAGCCACGCTTGTGCACTAACATGCACATGTTACCTCCCGTTTCGCATGCCTTGAAATAGCCGGCGCCTGTCGTATCCTGCTATTGTTGCCCACATTCTCCACTCTGATAATAATGAGTCCGCAACAGCTAGGCTACACCTCTTGATAAGACTGCATGACTATTTGTCGATCATAGTCCCTCCATAGCTTGCGAGGCGACACTGGCGATGGCTTTGTCGGACGCTTTGGGGATGTAGTGGTATCGACCGCCTGCTGCTGCTGCGATCTCCTTTGCCATGCCCGTCGAAACAAATTTGTTTTCTGTGTCGAGCATCACCTGCAAGACAAAAGCGATCCATTATGGAGAAGAAAAGAAGGCTCAGCATAATAGAATAGTAACACAAACAAATCATGGGGCGCCGTGATTCCGTCTTCACAACGGGGACAACGGAAAAAAAACGCGAGGTATCATACGGGCACACACCTTAAATACGATATTGCAATCAAATTGCGAATCATTATCCGGAAGGAGGGCAAAGAAATGTAGCAACGGTAAATTCGCTCGCCGCAGAATCTGTAGATGAAAAAGCCCAGGCGGGAAACAACGCTTCCCATGAACGGTGCTCCCAGTCAAGCCGCACTCTAGAGAACGCACCAGAACATTATAGAACGTCGTCGTTGGCCATCGCAGCCGCACGCGACGGTCGGATTTTTGGCCTCGGCAAAATTAAACGAGACACATACGCACACTCGTAGTCTGCGGTTTTTTGTTTGCTCGTGCCCCGCCTGACCACCTCGTAGCTTTGAATCCAGCGCCGTTGACAAGCGTGTTTGAAGCAGTTATATGTACATGCCATTCCATGCAAGTCAGCACCCCGTGGCAACGATTTATTCATAAACATTCTAGTTTCCCGACATTCGATTGGCTTAAGTGAAATCGTACTTAAGAAACTGGTGTGCTGAGGTTTCGTTCTTCCAAGCGGGGCAGCCACCCACTGAAGAGCAATACTCGACCGACAAGAGAAAAAAACATATCAATATTGGGGGAAAAGATAATTTCACGCCATGAAAACTAGGCCACCTGACGGAATGCCGTATTGCGTTTTGGAGCGCGTTCACAACAGCCATAACGCATGTCAATCCACTGTCAATACCACATGAATGTCAATCCATTGCCACCACACAGAACCTTCTTGCGTCGCAACGCCTATCCATACTCACCAGGTTGAACCCGCCCAAGCCCGCAAGCCCCTTGGAAACCTTGAGCACTTCCTCCTTCAATTCATCCCGGGTGGGTTTGTTTTCAGGGTCCATCTGACGAAAAACATGAGCACAGTACGTCAAGTCGTAAGCAAATGCACGCAGAGTGCCAAACGGCGCCACCCTCTGGCATATCGAAACCCCACACAGTAGCATGGTGACTGAAAACACTGTAACATGCACGAAAAATACAGCGTGTAGGGGGCAAAATGCAGGACGCAAAGATTCTTAAAACGTCCGTAGATAACACAAAAAAATCGCAGACGGTTGACGGCAAACTGTGCTCACCGGCTCCCCGTTGCTAACAGAAAGAGGCACATTTGCCCGCCCGTCGCTGATGCACACCATGATCACCTGTCCGATCGCATGCATATTGGATAGGGCAATTGGGTGAGTATACGTGATTAGTACCCCGGTACACGACAGAGTACACTCCAATGTAAGCATACGTCGCCAAAACGGTTTTGTTTCAGTCCTGCAGCCTCCAAGACGACCCAGCGCGCAGCAGTGATAGGGCGCGTCACAAATACGGATGGTTATCAAAACAAGGTAGGGTAAAGCATGGTTGACTTATCCTGATAAAACGTTGGTGCGTCAATGCTTCATCTGTGCAACATGTGACGTGGCCGCCCAAGATATATGGTCTGCAGTGGAACCACAACTCAATACAAACTTCCACAGTGGTGGTACGTTGTTTGATGAGGTCAGTTTTTCAAGGTTGCTCGGTCACCACTACGTATCAAAACAAACACGACCTGCCTCTGCCGTCGCGCCCGCACATACCTTTCCGACGTCTCCGCTTTTCTGCGCGTTAATCCCTGTTCGCACAGCCACGTTAAGTGCATGCGCCAAAGGCGAACCTCCGCCGCACGGCATCGTCTCCAGACGCCGCCTGGCCATGGCGATTGACTTGGTTGGAGGAAGCAGCACCTCTGCCCGGTCTCCCTATTTGAGGATAATCAATCAATTTCAGACTAAATTTAAGATAACACGGTCGCGTCAGTTCAACGGGGAATGCGGCAGTATAGCGGTTGCTCTACGTACACTATTTGAGTTCTCCCCACATGCCTACACGCACCACCGTTCTTCAAACCACGAGTTCCTTTGGTTGTGACACGCGTGATCGAGAGAGCAAGTTCAACTCCATTTTAACCTTGGGTTTCTACAGTACTTCGCGAAGTATTCCGCGGCCCGTTGGCTCTCATTGAGCATCGCTTACCCACGCTTCTGCGGTATTCGCGACCGATGTGAACTACATCCGCTGTGGCACGCACTCAACTACATAGCCCATGCGTGCTCGTTCATTCAAGCAACATCAAGGTTGCGCGCTGAATCAGTGGGGCGCGGGAGCGGATCGGGTCTGTGTTCGACCAAAATGTTACCCACGCAAAGTAAAACAAACGACATCACTCGAACAAGAGCGATAGGTCAACGCTATGACATATTGCCAGTGCACGGGGACATTGCAAAACTATGGAGTTGGACTTGAGCCTGTGATACATACTGTCAGTGACCCTGAACTGTAAGAATCAGAAGGTGATCGCTGGCTGGCCTGTCTCTACCTGGAAGGGGATGATGCAGATCTTATCGCGTGATTGGTAAGCCTCCTGCAGTAGCGACATGGCAGCGCCCTTCGCCGCATTCATGCGGTTTAACGCCATAGAGCCAGAAGCGTCGACGATGAAGATGATTAGCGATCCCGCCTTCCGCGCCATACGCTTGGCGCGCACATCCGAGCCCTCGATGAATACCCCTCTCGCTTCCCTGTCCGTGCCCTGACAAACATTCGGCGTAAGAAATACCATGAATATCTACGGTACGATAGGGTGTACGGATCTGGCACCACATGCGGGGCGCGATGAAAGCTTCACAGCGCGGAAGTGGGCGAGACCGCGAAGGTAACTACGTACTGTAGACTTCAACCGCGTTGTCATTCTCCCCGAACTAACACCTCGACTCACCACTGCCCTCTTGCGACGAGGCCGTTGGTAGGGAGCAGCCGCTCGCATCGTCGCATCCACCGCCAGACGGGTAACCTGGGCGACGTGAGCGAAAACAAAACAAAAAGGAAGGAATAATATCGAGTGGTTGGGTAAATGCCACGAGGTGAAGGATATTCAAAATCTCGGGACAGATTTAACTCTAAAGCTTGGAAATTCGGGTGTTCATCCCAGGTAGGCGAATGAAACGGGTTTTGATCACTTAGCAGACCGCCCGAGAGTTAAGGTATAACAATGTTTCTTGTTCCTGCTTAGGACGCGACGGTGGACCAGTCGAGCCTTATTCTTATACTGTTGATCCAGTGCATTCCTCCAGGCGATTGCCACTTCGAGCATTGTGCAATGGATTCCCCGGAATCCCGACCAAAGTTCGATTTTAAGGGTAACTACAGCGACGGAAGCAGTATCAATAGCTGAAAGAGACATTGTCTCAACGCAAAGTTTGCCTGAAAACAAGCGAATTTTCCAAACCAGGTCCGATCCCCCTTCACGTCACCGTGTAGGCAGCGTAGACAATACTGCGTTAAGCTTTTGTGAACATTCTAGACAGCACGGTATCATTACCCAAAAAGAGGGCCTTGTTCAGTAGAATCGGTCGATAGACGACGGTTCCACTTATCGTAGGTAAATGAGGGACACGGTCTAGGGCAATCTCAGTAGAGGTGTGGTGGCCCTCGATCACCCCTCTTCCTCCTCGGCTCGTCCTCCATCTAGGTCTTGCCATGCTAACACCAGATACAGCGGACCAACTCTATATCTTCTGATTCCACACAATGCGCCTAAGAACGGTTGTAAACTATCCATCGACATATGGAGACTCTCGAACAGGCCTTTTGGTCGCCTCGCGGACATAACATTCATAAACCCGATACAAAGTATTCATTAGAAATCTTCGTGCGCACACGAAACATCGGATGGTTTCTAGCAATATACCATGTACCTCGTACAACTTTGGCAGTCGTTGATGTTAATATTGTACTATACCGCACGCATATTATTTGCCGTCTGCTTCACGCGATAGTAGCAGATTCTTGCCCACAGCTTGACAGTCACCAAACTAACCTGCCGTACCAATCCATCTCGGCGTGCAAACACAACGATCAACTGTCACTGTGCAAACACAACGATCAACTGTCACTGTCTCACCTTGCCACGCGGAATCATAGGTTTGATGTAACGCCCGCGCTCCTGAGAGTAAATGAGGCCACGACCACCCGATTTCCCCAAGTTGTTTTTGCCAGTGAAGTCCAACAGCTCGGGGTCGATCGGCGTGGAGTCGATATCGAACATGAACTCCTGGTAAGACATGCCATCAAGCACAATGAGCCACTTTGAAACACTTGATGCATCGTTCCTGACATTTAACGTCAACTACCCGCATGGCACCACTAACCAGTAACACTACTCGCGAGTGCTAGAAAAGCTAAGCCGTGCGCGAAGTCGGCCTTTTCGGAAACTTGTGCATGTTCCGATATATTGGTATCTGTTTTGTCCGAAACACATGAACAAACTGTAACGCTCTCTGTGCGGCTTAAGACAAAAGCACGCGTATGCGAGGGTCAAGAGGCTCCAGTCAAAGTCAGTGGACGAAGCCACGAGTAGATAGTCCCGCACATAGCGAAGACGAGTGTATATCAAACAAGTGACAAACCGAGAGATGGCGGCAACTTCAGACCGATCGACTCAGTCAACATTACTGTACAACGAACTACTGCAGTATGACAACATACCAGGGTACCTGGTATATTTTTAGGGCGTAGAGGATGATGGTGAGGAAACGGAGACCATGAAACACACGGGCGCGTTCGAGCCAATGGGCAAGCCAAGCCACCCACGCCTTTCGTGTCTGGCAGGTAGGTACTTTAGCACTCATGACTGCTCGTGCACTCTCAAAGTGTGCCCAACCAACAATAAACGCAGAATACTCAAAAGCCACGGCGAATAGTAGGCATCTCTAAAATGTTCGAACATCCAAGCTATCAGTTTGCAGCAAACGTGGGATACCAATAAAATGCGTCTAATTGTGCAAGCTCGGGAGTCCATAGCAAGCACCTGCGGGATAGCCGGGGCCTCGTCTTCTTCAGGCTGTTCTTCTTCCTCCTGCTCCTCTGGAGATTCTTCTTCCTCGGGTTCTTCTTCTTCATCCTTTTCTTCCTATTAGCACCGTCACATGTTATTCAAAAGCACAACAAGGACGATGGCGTAAATTGAATCACCAAGAACTAGTGTATGGAACTACTGCTCAGGCTTCGTAACAAGTGTTTGCCCAATCGCGGCCCGCCGAAGCCTCGTAATGCACTAAAAACAATCTGTCCGCGGATGGGCCATTAAGAATCAGAGCATCAGCCACGCTTGCTACAAAGGCACGCGGGCAGAGCGAGATGATCCTCAGGTCGTGTGGAATCGTACAGCAGTCAAAATTGCAAAACATGCAAAATTCCCTCTCCCGAAAAAATCGAATCGAAAAAATCGAGTAGGAGCCAGGGCCCATTTTCTCACTTCACCGTTGTCATCCTCCTCTTGGTTGTTCTGCGGCGGTGGTGGCGGGGGCGGCGGAGGCTCCAGCTAAAAAGACGGCACAAGAGAGGAGAGGACAAGCAAGGCAGCGAACACGCAACAGCGTGCGCACGAAAGCGGTGCGTCAGTTCCAGAGTTTGACTTGGCATATGTAGGTCATGCAGTTGATCGATTATCGTCAGCTAAAAACAAACACAAAGACTCTTCGTTGTCGATCTCTCACCATTTCTTCGTCGTCCTGGGGAGTCTGCATGAAGATGCCCCTGGGGGCAATCGCGAGCTTGACGGCTAGTTTGAGATCCTCTGCGGACGGGCGCCTGTCTTCCAAAGCTAAAAAAACACGCGATCAACCGGGGGCACAAAAGGGGATATCGTTTCAATCGCCCTGTTGTTTGGGTGGTTCAAGTTCAACAGCGTCACAAATAACTGCAACGCCTGTACCAATACGCCAAGTATGCAATATCGAGAATCGCACAAAACAGTACCGAGTTCACCACAACGTCGCATACTGGTACGTATCATACCAGGTGCCGCGTGCCTGGCATAAACATGCAAGTCGCATATCCAAAACTCACCGGCCGAAGCTCTGGCGACCTCGCAAGCAAAAATTTCTGCGCGCTGCCCCTGGGTGCCGGCGCGGCTAGCCTCTTCGCACAGGTACTTGACCTGATCACCTGATAGTTGAAGTTGCTGAAAGAAGTCAAGAGGAACAGATGCAATAAAAAACGTTGTTCGCAAGTTGGATAATCGGCTCTCGGCAATTCTGGATCGATACGAAACAAAACAGAATGGTCCCAACAAAATGTTCCCAGTACATTCCAGTACTGCAGTTTCATATGCTCCAGATTTCCAATATACCTTCAGCTCTTCCCTAGCGAAGATAATGCGAGTCTTCACGTTATCTTCCTCATCCAGAATACCTTGCAGATCTCCCTCGCCCATCGCACTCCAGTCAAGCACTCCTGAAATCACACCAGTCGAGTATCAGAGCTGAAAACAAGGCCACCAAGCAACAGACGTCTAAGCACATAATTGGAGCCGGTATGCAGGACAGTCACAGATGTATTTCGGAGTATGCATACGGGGAAGACGGAACAATTTTCAGTCGATCCCACAAATGCGACATATGGTATCAAGAAAAAAAATAAGATTTTGACACGGCAGCGTTTCGCGATGGCTCAGAGAACCTTCGCGGACAAAGGGGTCAATCATGGTGCGCTTTATGCTCGGGTCTTCGAAAGAAGATTTGAATTATGAGAGGAGTGGCGGACTATTAAATAGCGGGAGGGCGCGGCGGTTGCATCACCGGAAAAAACGTATGCGAAACCCGTTTTTCAACCCCTGCTATGCAGTGGGACGCTCGGTACCAATATCGTAGATTATACGGGTCGTATGCGATACTGCATATGATGTGTGTGACCTCGTCGTTGTGGCAAATATAGATGATTCATCGTCGATCTATGTCGCCCTACGTTTGGCTAAATAGCAACAGGTAAATGCATGGAAAGCTTAGGAAAGGCAAAGATGTACGTAACTCAACTATGTTCACCGTTCCCGGAGTAGTCTCCTACCACAAGCCGCTGACGCACGACCAAATTCGACCAACCCACCTGTCCTCAAGGCCCTGCTCCATCTACAGACACCAAGAGAGCTCCGCGACCCAGGCATCGTAGCAAGTCCCTATATTCTACGGTATTGACTTCTGGTATAGCACAGAAGCGCATTGTTTGTCTGCCTTCGGGAACAACAGATTGATTACGATCATGGGGGGATAAATTATCCAAAATGTGCCAGAACCGGGATTTTCGGGCATTCCTGTTTGTGTCTGGTATCATGCGTTGGATTGCAAACATACGTTGACACTTCTAGTTCCGTTTCCCTCTTCTAAATCGACCATGCCCTATGTCCGGCTCCAAGAGAAGCCGCGCGGATGAAGCAACGTAATGCGTCCAAGAGAAGGTACAACCATACCAGGCATAAAATTGCCTCACAGGCTTACCGTTTACAGCTTCTATTCGTTGGTCCATGTCCAGTGGAGCAGCATCCACACTCAGAGCCACAGCAATGCGGTCGAGCAGGTGATCGCGCAATTCTGCCTCCTCGGGGTTGAAAGTGGCGATCAGAAGGGGCCTGCACGGGTACCTCATCGAGATACCCTCACGCTAATCAAGTCAATGCACGCGGGGAGAGGGAGGTCGCTTGGTCACCGGCTGCTCTCCGTGCGACGATTCACCAGCAATACGAAGCTATACAGAACCAATCACCAACTGCACTCTATTGGGTCGAATGTCGTCAGCAGAGCTTGCCCCGCCAAGGCATCGTTCCTCGGTACATTGCAACATTTGCATGTGTACTCAGCACCAACACCACCGCGTAATTATCCCGGGAGACTAGCCAAAAAACGATAATTCGACATAAAAAATATGAAACCAACGGTCTCCGTATTCATAGACGTACCTCCACATTAACCCATCCGTCCGTTACAATCCCAAGCACAATTTGGCACAGCTCAGTATCCAGCAGGTTGATGTCATCAATATACAGGATGCCCCTATGGGCTTTCGCCAGCAATCCGGGTAGGAACACAGTCTTGCCCTGAAATATTGAAAAATACGCACAAGATCAGAACGACATGGGGCGCGTATCAGACGTGGCACTTTCGAGAGTGCTCTTTCAGCGCAGCGACTCGCGGACAAGCAAGTTGGCCATAACACGCTGATAACCATAAGCACATCTATCTTTTTTTAAACCGTGTCTTCTAGCAACAGCATCCAGGCGACCCATCGACAAAGTGTTGGGTTGATGCTTCGCCACATGACCAACGAGGCTCGTTCTTCAGGAGCTTCCCAAGGAAGTTGTGTATATACTTCGAGGTATGATGGCTCTGTCAACATTATACACTATGTATACAAAGATCGCTGCTGGGCAGGGTGATTCACCTGCTTGACTGACTCCTCGACATCTACCGATCCCAAGAGGCGGTCCTCCATCACGTTCAACGGAACCTGTGCAAAACAAAAAGTGGGCGGCGCAAGTGGACTAATGTTAACTCGTGTCCAGAGGCGACCATTCGAGTGTCACGATAGGTCTTTGGTGCGCATTTTTTACAGTCTTCACTGGTGAATGCGGCCACCACACGAGGCAGCTGTTTCCACAGGCCATGTTCCTTTTCCGCATCAACACCCGTACAGCTATATCATTACTTGATATAACTTGATATAATACCTGACTACTGTAATAAGAACAAGTGATACTTATTGTTAAGCACCCCGTATAATATCAGCAAACTTAAAAATCTCCCGCGCACGCTCGGGTAGATAACACGCTCGCTCGCTCAGCGGTGCATAGCACGACCGGGATAGAGCTAAACGGGCGGTACACCACAACTCACAAAACGCCGTCTGTTCCGACCGCGATGAACTCGCAGGAGAGTCACGCACACTATCCGCATCACTCTCGCGCGGGCAGGGTAGTATATGATACCAACAAAACCCGTCGTCACTGCTGCGTCTGGATCCATTCACAAAAATCTACAAAGAGCATGAGTAGATTGTCTGGTGCATGACCTGACCTGGACGAAAGGTGCCTCCACAATTTCCGTCTCGAGGTCGCTGAACTCCTTCCCTTCTCTCTTGAGCATGGCAGCCGTAAAGTCGTCCATCAATTCCGGCCTCTCAGGGTCGAGATTGTATGGTGAATCCTGTAGAAAAGGGCAAACAGAATAAACGAATACACGAATATGTCACCGGCCGAACATAGTTTCCGAACCCACAAAAAAAAAGGGTACTCGCAGATAAGCGCAATCAGTCGATTCATCACGGTTTTGTTGTCAATACAACACAACGTAGACCCGGTTTAGCGGCTTCGGCCAAGAGGGCATTAACCCGAATCCAAAGAACAATAGTGACCGTGTTATTTGCATTTGGGCCAAACCGGATATAGAAGGCAACGCTTGTATAAAAAGGTCGATCTCAGCCTATTAATGGCTAACATCAGCCCATGTAGAGCGGTATGGGAGAAAAGGTTCCAAGCAAAAATCCCGGCCAGAATCCGCACACGAGCAACAGTAAATAGTAAGTCATCATCTCGCGCTCGAGCATTGGGATGGGATCGTGCGATCTGGTTGGCCCTCTACCCATCCAAATGTTCGGTGCTGGTCCCACCGTATTTTAGCAAAGCTCCTTCGAACACTGTAACCAGGCGCCACGGCAAAAACCGAGAGACTGCTGTCAATGCCTGGCCATGCGCTTGTCAAGTGAACAGTTCGGGGCGCTGCGTGCTTGCTTGCCGAGGATCGGTCATGTGGCCGTATGCCATGTACAGCGATTGTTTTGCGGCGAGTATAGCCTGCCACAGAGAGTAGAGATTCGTGTGCTCCGAGAAACAAGCCGAGGACCGCGCACTCCGAGTGTCTCGCTGTAAATCCCAGTGCTCTTAGACAATTCACTGAGGGTCCGTCTACGGGCAATTTGGTGGTTTTCTACATGCGGTCTACGCCTTACAAACCGATTGAAAACGGCAAACGCAGTCGGTCAAAAACAAGGAAAGACCAGGTACCAAAAACCTCTCAAAACCTTGTCGAAATTACAAGGCCGAACGCTACGATACAGGGAACGCCACGATACAGCGCATAAGTCGAAATTAAACTGGATACACATCACAACACAGCGTAGACTTGGGGTAATACATCTTATCCCAATCGGTGCCATGTGGGGCGAGAACAATCTCGGGCTGCGTGCAACACAATGAACTATCACCCCTTTTGGAACCCAGGTACAGCGACCAAACAAACGAGAAGTGCGGTCTACTCAATCGTCTAGCAAGAAAGTGCAGCAGTACAAGTATCACCATGCTGCGCACGTGCCGTACATTTCCTTATCATGCACTTTGGACACTCCAACCCAAGAAGCCCCGACTGCCTCGTGATGCTCGTGCTGCTTCGTGTGGCCGACGCCGTAATCGTCATATACTGGTAGTTTGGAGACTACCATGGTATTCCCTTAGAAGTCCCGAAGGGGTTCGATTTTCTCATTTTTTTACCGCAGCAAGAAAGCTGGACTCATTTCGAGTTGCCTGAAGCGTCCGCCGACCATCGACGCACACAAGTTGACAACAGTGACAGTTACAAATACCCTGCTGCGCGAGTTCCTAGCGACAGCTACACTATCATAGTATAGCGACGGCCTCTAGGATACGCGTTCTCGGCTGCTGATGAGCAAACAAAATCAGATTGCAATCATAATATCGTATCTGAATAATTATCTTGGGCGGCGCAACTGAATCTTGGTCTAGTTTTAGTTTCGATTGGCATTCGTGTTCCGCAAGACCGAGACAATTTTCCTTTCACTTTTCGGCGTTACCTTGATGCGTTCAATTGGCGGCAAAACACTGTGGACCGCGCGGGCCAGGATGGACTTGGCTGTACCCCTGCGGCCTGAGATGAGTACACCACCCATAGCCGGGTTGACTGCCAGCATTTGTAAGAAGTAAGGAGCAACGTTCGCGTTAGTTGAATGGACAAATATGACGATAGAGAGCTCGCCTGCTGAGAGGAAAGATCCAGCATCCAGCATACTAAATCTGCTGTACATATCACACACCTGGTATAAATACAAGGTCTCTCGCTTTTGATGCAGATGGGGTACGTAGCAGCCTCACTTCTCCACTCCTGCATGCGTGGGGAATGAGCTACCATACTGCTCTACCAGGTACGACATATGTATATCGAGACGTAAGAAGTATCGTATAATACCAACCATAGCAGTAGTGATGTAAAATACCCTACACCCCGCACCTGGTGTCAACGTGAGTCTATACCTTGTACGTAAAAAAGCAATGTAACGGGTATAATACTCTGTTGCACACCCCGTACAGCTCATGACCTAGCTCATCTGTCGTGTATAGCTCACGCCTTCAACACATGTGCAGATGAGCTATCTTCTATGACTCAAGCCAGGGAAAACATGTGTAGCTCATGCAGCTCCTTATAGCTCATCCCGGTGAAACATGTGCAGCTCATATAGCTCCTATAGCTCACCCTGGGCAAACAAGCGCATATGAGTATCTTCTACTTGTATAGCTCAAACATTAAAACATGTGCAGATGAGCTACGTCCTGTAGCTCAAGCCGGGAAAACATGTGCAGCTCATGTAGCTCATATAGCTCACCAGTGAGCTACCCTCGAAAAGAACTAGCTCGAGCTACGGTGAGCTGTTAGGGCCAGTCCAAACGACGAAAAAATATCTGAAAAAATTAAATGAAAAAAAAAACGAAGAACAGAACTAAAGAGCAGCTGAGCCTCATTGGCCAGATAGCAGAAACTAGCAGTAGAGATCCCGATAACCCCGTTTTGG
>JAYJMJ010000431.1:1320981-1335538 GCA_036873875.1 Laminaria ephemera | reverse complement strand
AGGGCGTGCCAGCTCCTCCAACCAGTCGTCGCTTGGTGATACTGCTGTGGCGGCGAAAGCAGCACAGCAGGTTCGATTTAGGCAGGCAAGATGAGGGGAGGTGGATGTTGTGTTCACGACGCAACGCAACACAACTAGCTAAGCAAGCAACGCAACCTCGAGCTGGGTGACGGCAAGGAGGACGGTGACGATGGTTGGCAATTGTGATATAGGGGTTGTGAAGCGTAGGGAGCAGGTCGCGGCGAAAGGTGGTGGAGCACCGTACGTGGTAGATCGGCACAAAGCTCGAAGGCCGTTGCAGTTCGAGCGTACCTGGTAGGTCTTATGTTTCGAGCTCACCGGAGAGCACGGCGGAGAGCCCCTGGGCATTTTATTTTTCAAGTTAGAAATCCTGGAAGCACACCCCGACCCTGAGCAACCGTCCCTGAGCAGGTTTACCTTGTTTTTCATATTTTTTCCCGAAACTCACTGCTGTTGTTGATCTTGCTGTGCTTCACGCGGCCGCTTTGGGCGACGCGTCGCTACTTACGAAGATATCGATTAATATTTCATGCCCCGTCGGTTTGGGTGTCGTTTGTAGCGCAATTCATCCATCCATGAACCATTCTATTGTAACCTTCAGTTGCTGCATTCTACGTACTTACTCTCAAGCAATGCCTCCAGGCAACATTCCGTCGATGCATTCAGTCGCTGTCTTCTAACGATACGTTCTTATGTCGGAACCTCTTTTGTGTCGATTGAAGCTATAATGTTTGCTCTTTCACACAGTGCAGTCGGCCGCGTTGTCAAGGACGTAAATTTCTTGCGATCAGCACATAACGACCACAACAATCCAAGAGATCAGGCGGGTGTGGTGCTCTAAGCCGACCGACAATACCGGACGTCATACGTAGGCTTGACCAAGCTTAAAACTCAAACACACCGTTTGGAATATGCAGCACAGCGATGGTCAGAGAGCAAGCCAAACGACAACAAAAGTGTACGCCGTTTCGACTATGCGGCGCATTGATTGTCAGAGATAGAAAAATAAACCAAACTTAAGGTGCCGGGAAAATAGTTTGATAAATCAATCTCCTTGCACTATACTGACCCAACCACGACAGCAAGGAGCACGACGCGTTGGAGAAGCAAAGATAATGGATGGTGCGATTTAACGTGCTCGACTGCATCTCATGCTGTACGAAGAAGGGAAGCGGGGAAGGAACAATGACAAACAGTCTAGGTCTAAAGTCTATCACGATAGAGGGACATACCTGGTAGACGAAAGGAGTGAGCACACCATATTTCAATCCTGATGAAACGCCAAATACTGAAAGGGATGACACATGCGTACCTGGTACATAGTGGATAACGTAAAAAGCGAGATATCGTAGAGGCCTTTGCATGGGATACACTCGAAAAAGGGGTTGGCAGCAATAGCCACATCATATCGCCATATATGTGTAAAGTGTGGAAGGAAGGGTGGGGGCTAAGAACCGAATCCGACACTCTCTACTGGCTGGTCCGTATTTTACTGAGAATTGGGCAACACGGTTCTCGATGGTACCTTTTACTCCGTACATGTTTTTGTACATATCTGTGTTACGAAGTACCAGTGGACAGTAGCAGCCCTTTGTCGGGATCTATGTTCAGTGCTGAAAACAGCAGCCTACCCAGTTCATCCCTCGGTTTCATGGAGCGCTGTTGAATCAGAAACTGTCTGGCAGCATTAGGTGGTCTATCGACCTACCAAATCTACTAACTTCGTATTACTTAATACGGCAGCAATTTAGGCGTCGAAAGTACCACTTCAATTGGAAGGTACCACTTCAGAAGATTTTGTGCAGTGTTAATATGCAAGCGTGTTTCTAGACGAAGGTTCTTGGTCGATGGTCGGGACCTTGACATTCGCACGGAGTAACCACTACGCCACGGGCAAGCGTAGACCTCCACCGGCAAGCATCACAAAACATTACCGTGAATCGGTTTGTACAACAACCAGTAGGGTACATCTCGCCGTAGAGCCTGTACCTTGCCAATTTGGTATCGGATGGTTGCGCCCACCCTGATCATCCTCTAATAATTGTTCTACCCTTCCGTTCTGGCCCGCAGTTGTCAGTTCCACCATGAATCATCTTCTGCACTTTCCATGCACCATCCAGGTAGCTTTATGACTACCACCACAAGCCTGTCTTAACACCTGCCAAGGGTGTATCAACGTATTCCTGAACAGGGCATGAGCCTTGATCAGCGCGGTATACATATTAGGGTCATAAGGGAGACGATTATGGGGGTCGAAAGCAGGGCGTAGACTGCTGCGATGAGGATTGCCTCATCGACAGGCGAGATGGTCCTGCGTCTGTAGAGAACAATATGTGAAGAAACAGAGTCACACGCAGCTTGGCAATAGCGATCAACTCGTACAGTCATGACGACTGAACAGCTAGTGGTAGCGGAGACATTGATCGCCTGAGGTTCCCCCGTCACCAAGGTGATTCACAAAGAATGTGGACAGCGCAGCTATGCCGGGTATGTGCTGAACGTTATGCAAGACACCACGGGGTTTGCCGTTTGACGCTCCTGGCGTGTGCTGGTGGACCCCGTCGGCCTTTCGATCATCATCGTCTAGCCACCGGACGAGGAGACGTGGGCAGGGTTCCACTTCAAGGTGTCTCTGTGTAGGGTGGAGAGTGCTTTGTAGTGCCTCATTCGCTACAGACCAGCGTGCTTTGAGCGTGGGCCCTTGGGCCTTTGAGCAACTGCGAGGTCTACATGAGTAGCCTGCTTGAGCAACGGCGAGGTCTACCTCGCGAGAAGGGCAACATCGACGGTAATATATTCTTCTCATCGAAGGTCCGGACGACGGAACGGCCAACAGCAGTGACGGAACGAGCGACGGAGATCAGGATAACGTGCGTGCGGATGAAGGCGAGATCGGGGCACCCAGACAGTACTGGGGGATCGTCGTTTCTCTGTGAGACAACGCCTAGGGTGGCAGCGACGACGACGGCGACGACGACGACGACGACGACGACGACGATGACGACCACGACCACGACCACGACCACGACCACGACCACGACAACAAAGACGGCGACGAAGATGACGACGGTACCAATGACGACAACGCATTCTGAGATCACCAAGATGCGACCGGTCAAGGGACTCGACCGTCCTATGACCCTCAGGAGTCATTTTCCGCCTTCGACGGCGTTGGTGCCCAGGGCGAGCAAGATGCCGCACGGCAGGTGTCGGAATAGACGAGAGAGTTCAGCAACAAGGGGTCAGGGCAGCGTACCGCTACTCCCCCCTGTCGAGACCTTTGCGCGGGGATATACACCGGCACCAATGAGCCTGAGGTTCCCTGCATTGTTTCCTCGATGCGTGGGATGCTCCTTTTCACCCGTGAACGTGCATGACCTACCTCATCAAGTTCGCGGATAGCGTGTTGGGACAAGTAATACACTGCCGCGTCGCCAGGTGTCGCACTTTCGCGTACGTTTGCGTCGGCATCAGGACGCTTAGACAGACGACGCATTGGTGCCGCTTTGTCCTAAAGAAGGACAAAGACCTTGTCATGTACCGTGAAGACATCACTCCAGTCGATATTCAGGAAGCAGTTGGTTGGCATTGCTGCCAGGTCTGTGGCGAACATGTCAGGCACGGATGGGTTCTAGTTGAAGCACCAGCGGGAGCTCGAAAACGACGCCAACCAGTACGTAACACTGGCAATATCCCCCACGTTCATCACGGCCGACTACGTGTGGGGTGAGCTCCATCACCGGTCGCCCGTCGTGTCCAAATAACTGGCCCCCGACTCCAACCCTCACTCTGCGCGCGACATCCTCGAGCGGAATCGAAACCTGGCCGCCAACCCCCGCATCGCGGACCGGTGAAATTGGGAGACGATTTGTTGTTCCAGGGTATATCTGCCGCACCTGACACGACCGAAGTGACGTGGTGTTTGAGGCGAGTGGGGTGGTACGGCCATTATACCCTGTAGATCCATGGGGTGAAGCGATTGTAGGAGCGAGCCCGATTCTCGCTTGAGCGTCGTCTCTCGACACTACCCCAAGGATTACATCGACCACCGTGAACCTCACGCGGAAAGGGGGGAATCCTGATAATGGCGGGGGCGCGCCGGAAGCGGAATATGTCGACGTTCAGAGCCGGACGGTCGTGTGCTTGGAGGCTAAGGCCTCATCACGCCCAGCCCCGCCCAGGTGAGAGGGGGTGTCGCCCTCAGCGAAGAGACCCGGGGCACGGGGGGGGGGGGGGGAGTGGCGCAGCTTGCTAGAGATATTGCGTGACTTCAACTGGGACGGAGTGAACATGCACAGACTGCGGTACGCTCATCTCGTCACCTCCAGCACACGACACACGCGATGCAGCAGCTATTTACTTGAGCGGCGGGTGCTGTCGGGTTAGTGTCCACAAGGCTCGTACCGACAAGATGCGCGTTGACGCGCATCCTCTCGTTAGCCTCCCGACGGACAGCGTGGAGGGCTGGCAGGTGATCGTGGCCCCGCCGAACGCCTCACCGGCTGCGGTGGCAGAACCGAAGACACCAGGGCCATGCGATTGGTAGGTCCATGGATACCTCGTCTCCAGGTGGTGGGTTGCGGGTCTAACGCGGATTTCACACTCACTCCTCGTTGGCCACAGTGCCCACAACACTGGTGGACGAGATCCCACTAATTTCGGGGACCTTGTACAATGTGTAGTAAAACACGGACATTCGAAAAACACCATTCGCAAGGTCGAAACCCGCACAAGGTCCCAAGAGTGTAGACAAGCGTGGCACCTCGCGCAACCCCCAATGTTTTGGACATTCCAAACAACTTTCGAACCGTCATATATAAGCAAGGTCCCAGAACGTGGACGGATCATGACGTTGCGCAACTTACCATTGGTTTGGACTTGCAGACCCCGGCTTGAAACGAAACACAACGCAAGATCTTCAGAATGCGAGAGGTTCCGAACGTTGCGCAACCAATCATTTGCTTGGACTTTGTAGACCGCTTTTCAGGCCACAAATGCACACAAGCCCCCCAGAACGTGGGCAGATCCGAACCTTGCCCAAACGAATATTACGTTTTTCTTTGTAAGCCACCTGTTGACTTGGCGGTATACTGTTGTCGCTTCTACGGCCCCGCCTATTTGCTGCACCGACATATCTTGTCCATTACGGGCACACGCGGAGGCGGCGGTGCACTACGATTACGAACGGCTTACACCGCTTGGAAGCATACCGTCGCTTTACGGCCTCGCCTATATTGTACCTGAAGCCGGCGACAGGCGCCAGCTCACTACGGCAAGTACCCGCTTGTGTTACACTAGTATTGCGTACAATTTACGTACAATTTACGTACATTACGGTACCCGTCAGTTATTTACTGCTGCTGCTGTGTTTGTTGTTATGATACCTACACCAGGTTTGGGAACGATGGGCGCGGCTAGAGGCGGGGAGCGGGGCGGGGCGAACCTCCGCTACGCCCCCGGCGCCACTGGCGACCCCGTGTGTGTTAATGGTAGCTAATGCTAGCGAGTGCGTGTACGTAAGGATTGCAACTAGCGCTACCCAGCAACAGTAAAGCAAGCAACAAACATGTTGAAGGCACGACAGCACAAAATGAAAACAACAGAGATGCCAAATACTGAAACCCCAAACACTGGCAGAGGTTACGTCACTCCCTCGCATTGCTAAATGACACGCCGTTGCCCACATTACAGAATACCCGGTCATCCCCTTGGATACCACAAAGACACGCCGTAGTCCCCTTTGCGCATGGGTAAGTCACCCCCTCACTTTGCACGTAACCATGTCGTCGCCCACGTAGCAAAAGCTTAGATCATCCACTCGCAGTCCACAAAGTCGCGCCGCCGCCCGCTTTGCGAAATCTCAGGTCACTCTCTCGCCTTGCTCAACGCCACGTTGTCACCCACTTTGCGAACGACCATGTTGCCCCCTTGCGTTCCACAAACCCAGGTTGTCATTTACTGTGCGAAATCTCAGGGCGTTTCCTCACGTTCTACCATGAAGCCGTAAGCCCCAGAAACACCAAAACGTCGGCGCCTTGCCGTTCCCCTTTTAAAGCGGGAGGTATCGTCCATCCGTGAAGCGCACGCTCAAGTGCACCAACAAGCGAGCGTCCGGCAGCAATGATTCCCAGAGGATGTCAACCAGGCTCGTGGCCACCGCCTCCGACATGGATCGGGATAGCGAGAAGCGCTCCACGTTCCCCTATATCTTGCCAGAGGTGACGATGAAGTGCAGATTGAATACGAGACATGCGTTCACAGGTGGTGACACATCGCCTCCTGCAGATTTGAAGCATTGAGCACAACATTAGGTGGGTGCGGGTGACCATTGAGAGTACGTCCGTCGAGGTGTGGCCTCCGGACGGTGGTAACGGGCTCACCGTTGTTCAGGACCTCCCGGGCGCTTAAGCCCACAGGATGGACAACAGTGCGAAGGGTTCGTCGGATCAAGGCAGACCGGCAGATGACCTCTTGGTCGCCATGCCGTACTCCGACTTCGGCATCCGGTATATGCGCACATGCCAGGAGACGCCCAAGGTCCATCATTGGGAAAGCCGTTTCGTCTCTTTCAGGCCGGCCTGCTCTGCCAAACCGTATGGCCCCAGCTATCATGACTACTGTCGCAGCAGTTTTGTCAAGTTCTTTCCGCGGTCGGGGGGCCTGCGCAGCGACTGGAGCGGAACCGGTGGCGAAGAAGCGGCAATGGAAGATGCGGACGCAATGGCAGGCAGAGTCGTCAGGTGGTGCGATTTCGTCGGGTAAACGTTCGACCTCGCTTGGACGGAATGGCTCACGGGTTTATGTTCATGCGACTTTCGAACCAAGCGCCACCATCGCCGCTAGCGGGGTCGAGAGCACCGCCGGTCGGGTCAGGGCGACGGAGGCCACAACCACAGCAGAGACAGGAGCAGAGACGGCAAGCGAATCTAGCGGCACCAATGACGGGAACGACAACTTCGACGATCTCCACGGCAGAGGAAAATCGCGACTGGTGGTCATTGTGATCGATCAGATGATTGAATCAAACGATTGGAGCGACAACAACGGCGTCACGATAATGCTGGCAACCGATATATAAATAGAGCGACACGCGGCGGGGTTGGCGGTCGCGGCTAACGCAACCGACTGCCGGGCCTGCCGCGGCGGCGACTGGGGCTGCGTCGACGAGGCCACCACTCAACGAGAATCCCTTACCGTCAACCTCATATGGCAGCAAGTGGAGGGCCTCGACTCCCGTCAAAAGCGCGAGGAACCACCGGACAGCCCGGGAACTATGACGGTGACAATAGGCTCTCCTTGACCGTCGCCATCAACGATATGCTCAGGAGAGTGACACTCCCGACACCCACTCTTCTGACGCCCACCGTCAACGCTGCTGGCGAGATCGGTGGGCAGGTACAAGGATTTTCAATAGTTTTGGTCTGAGCTTCCCCTCGCAATTGCTCGACCAAACAATATGGATTGATGGCAATCAACACCGGCAAGCGAAGCCACTGCAACAACCCCCCATCTCCCGACGCGCCTTCCCACGCACCCCCCCCGCCCCACCGAATACCCTCCCCACCCTTGACCGCAATGCATTCGTCTTCCCCTTCGAGATTGCAAGGCTGAACGCCTTTCAAGAAAGTCACCTTCACCGTTGTTACGACCGAAGGCGAGCTTGCAATATACACGACGTTAACAAATTGGGACTCCGTTCGAGCTGAGTTGGCTGAACCCGAATCTACACCTGATATTCTACGGCCGCCGACCGAGATTAATGTGTAGTACCGGCACGATTACCATATACTTAACTCTACTAACACAAACGAGTTGACAACAGATACAGTAAATATCCCCCTCGGCGACATGCTAGCGGCAGCATTTCTATTTTCTGCAGCACCGCTAGTACACCTCCTCCTCCTCCTCCTCCTCCTCCTCCTTCTCCGGCTTCGCACACTCTCGTACAACGCCGTGGTGGAATTAAGTTAGGCCCGACAACACTTCTACTTATGGCAAGCCAAAACCAGTTAGAACAGTTCGGAAAAAAAATTGTTTAGCAGATCCGTATGTATTGGTGGATAGCCGACATAGACGAAGCACATATGCACAGGGGGGGTGTCCTTACTCCTGGTCAGCTCCTGCGGGTGTGGGACTACCAGCATCTTGTTAACAGCACCATGTCGACCGTAAGGCGCTACCACCCATCAAAAGCCGCGCCATTTCTTCGTCAGTGTGTCTGGTCGTTCGCAGAAATCACGTAAGCAGCCCGCGTTGTGCTTGGTCTGCAAGCGCCGAAGGCGGTACCTCGGTAGCCTCCGCACTTCCTCCTATACCTCTTGCCGTGAAGCACCTATCATGTCAGATCGTGGCTTCCTCCCGTAGTTGCTGGTCGCCCCCCTTCCGCCAAATACCACCTTCTATTCTGGCACTAGGTGAAAGTCGCGTTTGTTGGAAGGAACTACCGTACCGGTTGGGTTACATCAATCATGTGACTGAGTAGTCCAATGGGTTAGGTTGTGTGGCTTAACCAAGATTATTCGCGGGTTCCGTTCCCGCCAGCAACGCTTTTTTGTCCTTGTATTATTTCACACTGGTAGGTCCTTGTGAGCTAAATCAGGGTTACGATGTTCTTCTGGATGCACTATTAACAGTGCGTGGCGGGGGGAGTACCGTGGAGATCAATGCTGACGAGAGCATGATCGAACCGTAGACGCATGCTACGACACCGCTAGCACTTTTTGGCTAAAGTCCTTTCTGAAATATCGAGGAGAAGTAGTGGCACGCGAGTGGCTTACTCCCATCTGATTAATACAAGCATATAAAAACTGAGCCAGCGAAAGCGCCCACACCTCCCTTGCACAGTACCATGGTATTATTTACAGATAACTGCGTTCACCAATCTCCTCTCCTCGCGAATCTCGGCCGCACTGTCAATAAAATAAGAACACTGTGAAATATAGCTGTTTACGGGGTGCACGAATATTGTTGTGGCAGAGCCGTGCCACGTATGAGAGTTATTCTTGTCAAAGAGCCTTTTGTCCAAAATACCTAGGGCCAGTCTGTGCCCGGGCAGGTGAAGACACACAACCGGCCGTGGCAGACGGTCATCGTACTTTGACACGACGAGGGAAACGACAATACTTTTTCAGGCGGGCGTGCAATCCTCCTCTTAGGGATAAACAGGACCACGGGGGCCACCTATTTCGAGTTCACGTTGGAAGGTGAGCAACATACAAACTTACTAAAAGCACCTTTTAGGGTGTCAATAACCACTCAAGAAGTTGGTTTTCGTACTGCGTTCCGTGAGCTTTGCGTGTGTCTTATTGCTTTCAAAAGGCGTTTATCAATAAATAGTTTGTTCGGTTGGATTTGCCTATGCTCTATGGCGGTTGTGTCCCAAACGGTGACTACCAGTAGAAACTCTGCCTTTTTTGCCCGCCCTCCAATAAGAACAAGAAGTGGGCGGGGGGCGTACCTAGCAGCGAACACTCTCGTATAGCTTGCGTAATATGTTGCCTTATGTGCTGCTGGTAGAGTGAATTGACTCTGAACGTGTCTCTGCTGCTGATTGTTGTCGTTGTCCAGCAGTATTCTTTGTACAGCTGAATGTTCAAACTATATGAGATGATGTATATACGGGCCCACATTAGTTTGATTGCAGTACCTGTAGGACAACCCCTCGTGGGTCGTGGGAGTTCCTATAGTTGATATCCCGTGGACTATGCCATGGGATATGAGGTACTGCACCATATGGGACATCACACGGGATTTCCCGTGAGATAATCCATCTTCCGCTTAGACAATTAGTTGCCCGTGGAGGGTTGTCTCCAGCAGGATTGTTCCATGGGAATTTATCCATTGAAATTTGTAAAAAATAAGGTGAAAATGACAATGCCAGAGATCGCGAGGAACCTCGTGCCCCCGGTCAAACGTTTCCTTTTACCCCCTACTCCCGCCATAGATACACACATCGCGAGGGTAAAATGAGATATATGGCATGCATACATCCTTCTTGGCATGACTTGAACGTATATTTTACATGGCGCTAAAATATCTGAAACAGCAGATCGCTCGTGCTACAACACAAACCGGAAGTACTCCCATTTTGGCTATGATCTACTCCCTAGCTACCTTGTTATTCGAGGAAGTGTCCTCCTGCTGCTGCGCTGTCACAACTACAGCCACAAACAGCCTAAGCCCTCCGAGCTATAACAGCTATTCGATCATCCGCGAAACTATCCCGTTTATTCGCAGAAACAAAAAACACATGCGAAACAACTTGCTTGCGGATCAATCAAATCCTTAAAACATCCCATCTTTCTCGACGAACCATGCTGGTGGTAGAATAACCAATCATGTGTATATATACCCTTCCTTATTACGTCAATCAGGATTGACGTACGGTAGACACAAACAAGGGATACCTGCAAAAAAAGTAAATTCAGTAACCACCAATACAACACACAAAGAAATCGAGTTCGGTCCGACCAGTCTCCTTCTGGTCCCGTCCATACCACCAGACGCCGCGAAGCGCGTTGGGTTTACAATACTGTTTGCTTTGAACACGAAAATACGCTTCTGGAACTACCAGGGGGAGGGGACAACCATTCAGGATTCAGCCAAATGATACATGGTAAACCATTCATGACTTTCTTAGGACAAATTGCACTCAGAAATCCAACCCTCCCCGTCGCGAACGATACACTTCAAAACATCAGTACGATCATGAAAACAAAACATCAAGTTCGATCGAACAGTAGTTATCCATCTCGAGAAAAACAACTATTAATGATCAATACAATGCAGACGCCCCCACCCCCCCGCGATTATAGTTCCCGGAATCAAACAAACTTCCAGTCGACGACTTACCCACGTCTGCTCCCTCCACGACTTCCCGATGCTGCTGTTGTTGCTGCTACCATGAAGTGCGCGCGGCAACGCCGCGTGATTTGCTTCCATGCAGACGAGTTTCCTCTCGTATTTGATTCTGCTGCAGACAGCTCACGATCCTCCCGCGTCCGCCACCTCCACCAAATTATCCTTCCCTCAGCAGAGTGCACGCGGCTATGCGCGCGACCTCCCCCCACCGTTCCACATGCACGACGGGTTGCACACGGCCTGGCGACGGCCACGAGGCTTCTCGCACACTGTGCAAACACGTCCCCCTAACTTCGCGAATACTCCCACATCTGCTGCCTCCACGACCAACCTCCTGAAGTGGAGTGCGCACGATAAACAAACGTCGTGCGACATATGTCTCCCCCCCGTCCGCTACGCACGCTGGGGGTGCCTATAGCGAGTCTTCCACCGCAGGAATTCAGCTGCTATAAAATGCTGGCACTTCAATGCCATCGTCTCCGAATCCGGCAGTATCCATCATCGCAAGCACAGCCTCCTCCGGCGACCCGGCTTCCCCCTCTACTGGCGATGCATACATCCTGCTGTGGCATCCTTTTCCGTCGCACCTATCCCAAATCTTTGCGGTGCAGTTGTCACTGTAGTGGCCTGTAGCTCTGCAACGCCAACATGTCACTGTTTCAATCGCTTTGCCGGCTCCGGAGGTTTTGCAGCCGTTGCCGCAGTCCTTCCCTCTTCCAGCTTGACCGCCGCCACGCCCCCGTCCGCCTTTACCACCATGGCCATGCCCCCCTTTTCCAACGAATGCGAGTTTGAGAAACTCTTCGATCTTCCACAATATAGCAGAATCACCTCGTACTGGCTACGGACCGCGTTTAGGATCTCCGTCCGGTCGTAAACCTGCTCGAGGTTCAGATCCCGGATGTCGAGCGCGAACTCTCGGGAGAAGGCAAGGCAGAGACAAATCGTGAGTATAGAGTGTCATCATCCACACCCATTCCAGCGTTGTTCGCTTTGACTTTCAGGTCTTAAATTTTACAATGTTTTTCTACCGGGTCCTCCTGCCTCCCTATCGTTAAGTTGTAGAACTGTCGCATACAATCACCCTTCTGAGTAGTTAGTCTTCGGGTCGTACCAGTCCGTGATCCTCTCCCAACGTTCCCTAGGCGACGTACTGCGGTAGACGCGTATTACGATAGTTGTAACACACGTTTGGCTGAAACAATTTCTGAATGACGGGGGTCCTTACCCCCAAATCGTCGGAATTTCATTGTTTGTTTGGACATACATGTGTTTCGTTTTATACCTAGGCCATGAGATTGTTCATGGGGGATCACTTTTAGTTTTGTTCAAGTCAGGTTTTGGGGCAAGTACAGGGCTCCTCAAGCGAGGAGCCTCAGAAACAAAAAATGGTGCACCTTTATCGTAGAATGCGTCGATGGAACGTAGCTTTGTCAACACTAGACTGCAAGGATTGGGACAGAAAACCCGATGACATCACCTGCTTCTCGTGCGTAAGGGCTGCTACTCCCTCGGCCACGAGAGACGGTTTGTCTTTCTCTTCGGCCCTAACCTCTACGTGTTCATCGCCATCGAAGACAGTTTCAAAGCCATGAAGTTTGGAGTAGACTCGCATCTGCTTAGTGAAATCATCAAAGTTCTCCCTTCCTTTAAGAATAGGGGTCGTCATTTGTGGCTGGCTCCGAAATTGCCGACCTCACAGACCTTCCGGATTGATAGCGGGATCATCTACGGGGTATTTATTCCGTTCTTGCCCTCTGTCACCAAGCTGGCCCCGTCTAGGGCCAGCTTCCGCAGGAGCACGTTCACCCTTCCGGCCCCTGCAGCCATGATTGGAGAATTCCGACGATTGCGTTGATGCATTCCTCCCTGCTGCAATTTCGGTAGGTGGCCCCCCACCGGACTCCAATTGCGTGTCGCTTTCTTGACTGCGCTTCACAGTGCAATCATCATCCCAAGCAGCGTAGCGTGAGACGAATTTGGCGGTCCTCTGCGTCTGCGGCTGCTCGCTGTAGCTCTTCAAGAGCGAGGCTCTTCTCCAACACTGCGGTCCGTAGACTATACACTGCATTGGCTCGAAGGCTAAGTCGGTATCATACTGCAGAGTGTTCGTTAGCCCTTGACTATGAGACGAGATATATGGGTCAGGCTTATCGCATTACTGTAGTCCTCCGGCAGAAGGGACAAATGGAGTGACTCCGTGTAGCACCTCAGTTAGTACGTATGTGTCCAGAAGTCAATATTCACATACCCAAAGAGTAGACTCAATAGTCCGAACCCACACGTAACCGTCAATGTTGAATAGTCACATTCGAACACCCTCTACCGTCGCATGGCTGAAGATTCTTCTCTCGCGTTCTGATATTTCCGTACAGGTGATGGCGTTGGCAAGCCATTAAAACTGCAGCAGGAATGGCAGCCGGCGGCTTCCTTCGTTTCAAGGTATCGGGGGCGCTTATCCTGACCGCGATTACGGTGATACAGCGAGCAGATGCAGCTTCCTCCATGGACGACGCCTCTGATTGCACTGGCGAAGCTAATACCTGTTCCCACAGCAAAACATGCTATAGCTGTATTATAGACTATACAACCCGACGTAATATGAGGAATGCGTTACAGAGACACTGGACGCCCACGCGTACACTAGCGCTTCAGACACCTCTTGCTTCGGTGCTTCGCATGCCCCGTGCTGCCGGGGAAAGGCTTCTGAGCACGTGTGCATGGACAACGAAGCATATGTGGAACACTGACAGTGCATTGCTTCGGGTTGTCCGGTCGACCTAGTGTGCAGCGGCGACGGTAGCTCTGAGAGCGTCGGCTCGGGGGACGCGAGCTCGGAGGACGCTAGCTCGGAGGACGTGAGCTCGGAGGACGTAAGCAACAATCGGGCCACAAGTACCACGGAGCCTTCGAATGCCTTTTTTGCCCTTGTCCTCGGGCTTGTTGCCGTTCTTGGGCTGGTGGCGTGAAAAATCATATCTCATAGCGACAGTGCTGGTCTCATGTCTCATGGTTGACGTTTACCTCAGGGATGGTCGAAAGTTACCGCTGCTATATAAACATAGATAGGGTGTAATGGATATGGTATCCCCTTTCCCCTGTTGCGGCGTTACGATTTGTAGTGTAAGTGTCCCACCATTATCCCTCGCAAGCGATATCGCTTGCCTAGATGAGAAGTTACAACCTCCTTCGTTCCGAGAACGTCCGGGTGAGGGAAGTAACAAATTCAAGAATCTGTATCCTCCAAGCAACTCGTCTTGCACATTACACGAGCGATACGACCAGGGTCAGAGACACGCTGCATATGGTAGTGGTGCCTAATCCGTGGTGTCTAATGCACTCGTATAAAGGTTACGATAACGTCCAACGCGCTGTCAAATATGTACGTTTAGATCGATTGCATCTACCGATTGTCTCTAGCGTTCGTTGTGTTCTTCCTGGTGCTTGATACCTACCAGGTACATCAGAAGTTATGCTCAATCGCCTCGTGTTCGGGCTGTACAGGTATATCGCCACTCTCTCGCTCGCTCATCCGATTAAGACGTGGTCCTAATATACCAAAGTAGCACACGACCCCATGACCAACTCGGCTGTCACTGCACGGGTGGACGGGATCCCCCCCTTCTGCCGACATAGTAGAAGGTGGGCAAAAGGCCGACCTTCTGAGCACCTTCTG
>JAYJMJ010000431.1:1295674-1313453 GCA_036873875.1 Laminaria ephemera | reverse complement strand
GTTGGGTTGGGTCTACGCCCGTACCTTGATCCCACCAGGAAGTGCTTCCTAGCTCGCAAACGCGAACAGCCTACCGCTCGAAAGATCCGCGCGACCAGATGGTTAGGCCAGCTCTAGCAGACAGCTCAAGGGTTAAAAAAAATGGACTGATGATGTTGGACAGCGGGCGGGAGAGCGGAGCGAATGCAAAAACGTCAGAGCGGAGCGGGCTATTTAAAAAGAACACAAATGTGTGGGGTTTTCCATGGCACCTACTCGGCTCAGCGAGGCGGAACACAACCCCTTGATCGAAGAGCCAGCTCAGTGACTTTGAATGCTCAGAGCACGCGCCACGGAGCTCGGCCGAGATCCAGACATGCGTCGTAATGTACCGACGGGCCCCTTGCTTGCCCCGCAGCCGAAAGTGCGAGAAAAAGCCCTCGGCCGCCGGAGAACAGCATACCAAAAAAAAAAGTGCATTTTTAACATATTCATATCATATCCGGATATCAGACATACGAGTATAATAGCATATATCACGGTAGTGCAAGCAGTCAGTTTAGTCCTCGCTGTACCCTCTGTACGCGCGCCGCAACCTCGCCACGCCCGGCCTCTGTCCGACCGATATTACATCTGTTCCCTCGTTTTTCCGGCGGTAACCACCCAACCAGGAGTTTTGTACGGCAATGAATCTTATCAACGCTTTAAAGCGAGGGCAGCCGCTCCCCGAATTTCCAACCGCTGGCACTCACAAGAAGTTGTTAAACATAAGCGACGTGCAACCCCCTGCAACCTCGAGGAACGTGGCATTTCCGGCAGAAACCGAAATGTTATCCCCACGGTCACCGAAGCGGCGGTCACGAGTGGCATCGCTTATTGGAAACGAGCAGTACAGGCAAGCAACCCCAGGTATCGACACCTCAGAAGGAAGAAGAGACACTGTGCTACAACGCGAAGACCACGAACGCGAAAAATCAACGGTGAGCAAGCTTTACCATTTTTGCTATATACTCGTAATCCTACAAAGATGATAATTGTGATGGAATGTTGTTCGTGGCAAACAGCGTACCCGCTCCTGGAAAGGCACGCCTTACAGGAGATGGCACTCGTATAATACAGGGCAACTCGTATACATAACATTGTTGTAGGCGCCCCCCCTTAATCGCCCGTGTGCTAATCGTAAGGTGCACCCATGCCTTACAGCCTGGACTTCAAAAGTGGGAGGTGGTATTTCCACAGACGTCTGTGGAAGTTAAATATGCGTAACACAGAGGGGACGGATACACAATTTCGTTACGACTCGTATGTAATGCTCGTATTTATATAAGGACTACTATCCGCCGGCCTCTAATTTTCCTGTAGCCCTGACCTGATCCCAACTCTATCCTTAACGCAGGCTTGAAAAAATGGAAACCCGGGATCCACGTATTGCGACCACAAAAATAAAAGTCGTGCGGTCCTACCCAACCGCGTATTGATAGCGCGCAGCATTGCCAGTAATATCATGCTGCGCGCATTCCGTACACCCCCTTGCATTATACTTCGGATGCTACGCTTACATTCCCTGACCCTGCAGCTCAGGCTGCTTCGTGTGGCCGATGCTCTGTAGTCGTCATTTTGTTTTCGTCGTTTTTCCCTGTGAGGTCGCTAAGGGAATTCCTGGCAAGATTCTCGTATTGAGCTCTTCGGCATGGTGCTAGAAACAGCTTTATTAGCTCATCCACACGGGTCGGGCGAATACCGACCAGGAAGGAAGATTTTGTTTCCGTCAATGAATGCCAGCAAACGAAAGCGACAAACGTCAATTTCGTTCATTTTCGGGATAATTGTCACACCGCGGCCATCAGCAAGCAACAAAGCTGACAAACAGTGCCGATTCCGTGTCGATCTATCACAAGGGGAATCAAAAGCTGGACAACACGGGAAAGAGGAAACTTGGTGCATTGGCACTCGGCGGAAAATCAAGCCGGTACGACAAGCTTGGTGACGGTAGCGAAGAAAACGCAGGAAGCGGCGAGCACCATTGGGAACAATGGAGTAAGCATCCGCCGAAGCTTCGCCAGCTGAACGCCAACGACGTGGACGCAGTTTTTGCACAGGGACAAAGAGCCATCAGCTCCCTGCGTGATGTGCAGGTGACAATTGTTCCACAGCACCTGAGCTGCCCATTATATCGTATTGAAATTTGCTGCCGGAACGACTGGTTTCGACCGAGATATACTGTATATAATGTGCTGTTTAGGTACTTTTGAACGCGAAGATCGATGTCTCACGCTCGCCTGTGGCGTTGACGAGTCGCGAGCATTTTCGCGGGTGTTTATACTGGATAGCGCAGGCTACTGCCGTCGCATACTGACCACGACCACCTCGCCCGTCAAATGTATGTGCTCCCCAGAGCTGGCGCGTCCTTGTCATGGGTCTTCATCGTTTGGCCGAAAGGGACAATGCTCGTCGTGTAACGGTGAGTGAACGGCACCGTCTATTCGCCTACCGCGCACGTGGCACGCGGCAGAGCACCATGTGTGCGGATATCTACTGTATTCTTTGACTGGTTCTTCGTGGATAAACGGCGCATAACATATCGCCTGTTTATGATGACAGTCGAAGTGGTTCTTGCGAAATTTCTCGTTATCCCATCGATGCCTGTCTGCTACCGTAGGTGACGTTGCGGGCTCGACGGCGGCACAGCTTACCAATAGCTGTTCAGGGCGAACTTGCGCGCAAACAAGAGTTTTTACCAGGCAAAGGACGGAGAACAAGTCTCTTGGCGACGGCGTACGAGCCAGCCGCTCTTTTTTTGAAGTGAGACGACCGACGTGGCAGCGAAGACCGCGCATAGAAATGCGTGGCGCTGCTTCTACCTGGTACACTATTTTCCGAAGCAGAAGTTATCGTAACCATGGGTGTGTCATAGCAAAAGAACTGGCACTGAGTGACTGACGAACCCACCAGATGTCCTTAAAGTTTCAGCAACCTTGAAGCAGAGGCAATACATGCCGCTGCAGCCATCTCTTCGTCAGCTAAACCGTGGAGGTATGTTTGAAGTGGCGTGGTGTAGAACTAGGGCTACATCTTCTGGGGGTAAACCACCTATCTATACCGTGGTTTTACGCAGGCAACGTGCTAAACACAAAAGCACTCGCGAGGCGGAACTGGAGAAAGCAACGGCAATCGCAGCTTCGAAATGGCATCTTAAACCCGCTGCAGAGAGTTTTGAGAGGTGAGAACCGCCGAAGCCCAGCAGCAACAGTATGGCGGTATTCGAACATATGGAACCGGCTTCGATGTTCATCCCAGGAGCACCATGATGTGGTCATAAGTTGCTCTTGAACACGCTCTACCCGACTCTGCCGCCGTAACAACCAATTTTGAAAAGGGAAATGGCCAGCGCAGCGAGCGCGACCGGTGGCGGGCAAATCGACACGACAACAGGGAACCTGGACGTATCCGGCCTGCCCCTCCTTAATGAAGATATCGACGTTATCGTACACGTGAGCTGTAGTCCAAACGATTAAAAAATAGTACTTCATTCCAAAGTAAACAATGCGACAGACACAGGTTTGGGTCAGAGTGCCACATCTATCTCCCCACTTTGCTGTCGCCGTGCGGAACTTTCGTTGTTCTGTCTTTTTAACGTTGCTGGTTGTGTTTCTTGTTCCAGTTTTGTTGCTAAGAAAGACCATGTGGCGTATACGGGACATTGCTGGATTTTTTCCTCATTTTATTCATTTTTGCCATATGCTTTGCTGCCTGTCCGTTCGCCCTACCAGCTGCTCAAACAAAACTTCGGATTCAAGAAATTGGACCTTAGCAGATGTTTTCTGTCCGACAAACATTTTGTATGCTTGGCGCAAGCTTTGGCATGGAACTGTCGCGTCGAAGAGGTGAGTTCAACCATACAGCAAAGTGAACTTTAAGGCACAAACATACTACTAGTTGTGTCCAGGCCCCTCTCTATAGGGATCGAGGCGTTTGTCCTAAAGCTATTGTGTTGCGATCAATACATAACGCCAAAGCCGTGGTACATGCCTTATAACATCTCCTCGTCGCAATATGTATGCAGATATACTTAAAGGAATGCGTTTTCACTGACGTTGGAACTGCGGCTCTAGCGGACGTGCTAACGGTAAACAAACACATACGCTCCATCGATATCAGAGGATGTCAAGGTGAGCGGGGTCACCCACTGATAACAGCAGTGTGCAATGAAGTAAAGTATGTTGTTACTCATACCTACACTCCTGTATGAGCGGCTTGGGTGTCGTGGCCCATTGCACCAAGCAATTTCCGGTACATACTATAACCGATTACTAAACCTGTCCGCCGTTTCTTTCTCGATAGGGGTGCGGGAGCGAGGCTTACGAGAGATCCTGAGGGCCGGGGGCATTAACTCGAATCTTGTGATGATCAACGGAATCGACTTGGCCGCTTTGCGTGCAGAAAACTCCGATGTGCTGGACTTAAACGGGTGAATCTCTCATTTTTGGTTGGATGCTGACCCAGGCTCGCAATTATCATGCTACTCCATCACGGCGGTTTACAATAAACAAGATGTCACGCCTTGAATCTATTGACCATGCCCCCACCAAACATAACGACCTCTGTGCCACTCCAACCGGTTCGTTCGATCTTGGCAGCTTCCCTCCCGTCAATACGGATGGTTCACCCACATTCGTACTGTCCCAAGGTCGGGTTCAATTGATCACTTGGGTATAGCCCGACGTAGGACGATGTTGGAGAAGAGACAGCATGACGACTTGAAAAATGCCCGAAGCCTGAGCACATCATGCTACCCTCGCCATGCAGGTGGGGGCTTGGATTCGTGGAGGCTGTCGTCGTTGCCGACTGCTTGAGCACGCGACCGGATGGTCTGCAAAGGGTGGACCTTCACAACAATTCCCTCACAACGTAGGTTGGTGTGTGACTCATAGCCGATGAGACGATTATGATTGGTTAACGGAAGTGCTTGATGCTAGCGGTGCCAGCGCAGAGATTCTAAGTTTAGAGTTGCTCATATTCTACCTTTACCTCGGTCACAGGACGGGCCAGACAAACCATGTAGGATGAAAATACATACATTTGTCAAAATGATGTTCCAAACGCAGTCCTCCGCATGGCCGACTGTACCGTTCCGCTGTACAGGGAGGCGTTCACGACCCTGATGGTGGCCTTACGGAAGCAATCCCAGCTGCGCTCACTGGATCTGAGCAACAATATGGTAACGCATGCATACGTAATGGATGGGCTGTGCGCTTCGATACTCAAAAATTATCCCTATGCTAGCCCTTTGAAGCCGGTTCTACGCGGAAGAACGATTTCGCAACTAATCTTATGGTTACTATGGCTGAAAGGGAATATTACCTCTTGCTTTTTCAAACAAGAAACCGCAAATTGACTTTGATTATTGCTGAAGCTCTTGCTTGGCGGTCCTTGCAGCGAGCTAATCATTTATAGAAATCGCCCCAACGAAACAGGTTGATGAACGAAGTCTGCCTGAGATCACAGAGCTTCTCCAGCGAAACACAAGACTTGCCAATGTGAAGTTGAGGGATAACCGCATAAGCTGTTCGGAGTTCGAGCACTTTGGTCTCAACCTCATGAAAGTACTGAGCTCCAACAACACCGTCACGGTGAGATTGGCTTTAGTGGCCGTCGTCGGTGGGGTTTGCTGTAGTATCGTTCTTGTCGCTGGTTGATGTATACTCAAAAGCCTTCCTAACTCTCATAGTGTCATACCGGAAATAGTGACACTGAAGACATGCATCGTGAAGACGCCGTCAGGTTATGCACATCGTCGTTTCCCCGATAATGCACCTTTTATCTCTCGAGCCGGTTGCAACCTTGCTCCCTTGGTGCATCTAGCAACAACGCACTGGTGGTCCCGTCGCGTCGCCCATCCTTCCACGTATGTTGCCGTCAGATCTTTGACGTCGGGGATAATGACGTCTCTCCGAAGATGCTCGCCGTCGTTGCGGAAAAGCTCGCTGTTAACCGAGCTGTACGGAGGGATTTGACGTTCGTGGATTGCCTCCATATGAAGTATCCGCGGGTCGCCCCCAGGCCTGTTCTAGCCGACCCAAGGTAATCTGTGCCACGCAGTGTAAACACACATGGCACACCTGGTTGTTTTTTTTTCCGTTGCTTAGCATGAAAGCGGTTCATTGCCATTTGAACAGTCAGTCACAATTCGGCAGCGCCTCGAGATGATCGGGACGATGAGAGGACAAGTGAGCGCACATTCCAAAAATTCGCACACCAGCAGAACGTAAGCAGTACTGATCGACTCATCATGCCCGCAACCACATCTTGCTCAGGTCATTACATCTGGAGGACGCTGACGTGCACTTCATGATCCAAGAGGGAATTTCGCAAGTGGCGACGACGGTAAGGCGGCACGTCTGTACTTGTAGTGTATGCAGTGTAGTGTACAACAAGTGTTTAGTGCATATGCACACATGTATACTGTTTGTATGTAGAGTTTGTGGCCTCGAGCGGGTCGTCGGTTCCTAGCGTACCTCATTGGTATTTTTCATTGTTGGGGCTGAAAGAACCTCATTTTTTGTATTGTCAAGAAGAGACATTTGCTTGACAAGAGCTTGTCCCCCGTTCCAGCTTCGCACCACACAGGATACGATTTTGACGTCGCATGGAGTCATACCAGGAGACCCTCTGGATTTCTACTTGGTGCAACGACACCACGGCCGTGGAGCACAAGGAGAAGGCTGACTAACAATCCGGAAGCGGAGTTCCGGAGTTCAGTGGCCCTCCTTCCGATTCCGATTAATATTAAATATTGACGGAGGCGCATGCGAGTGCGGGAAAATAATTCCGTCGTCGCCGTTGCGTCAAACATGGCGGTGGTCTCAATAGTGCCTGGTATACTCTTCACTTAGAAGTAGGCGAAATATACGCCAGTATCAGACAAGAATCGACAATTAAATCGTAGCCAGCTACAGTAGTCAACGGATAGGCAGGTTGCTAATCATGCTACTGTCTGTGCCTCTGCCGAGGAGCGTGTTAGAAATTGGTACTCACTGATCCATGTTTGTCAATGGTCAGTAGCAATGGCTTTCTCGGTGCTGTTATCCAATCGACGTACAGATCGAGCGCCTTCTCAGTATTTTATATAAAATATATTTCAATTACGTCAGCTGTGAGTTCTACCAATTGAATGTTATACAATCGACGTACAGACCGAGGTCATACATCTGACTGATGCGGCGTCATCCCGGATCAGCCTATAACAGCTATCCGCGCCACCTCTTCTACCTGATTGATATCCATCGGTCATCCACAACCATAATACAACAAACTACAATCTAAACAGTTTGATACCTATACGTGAGAAGCCCTTGGCATGACTACGCACGGGCAACTCTTACGAAGGGAGTGGTTGTTAGTCTCGGGCACTGTACAGCCAACAACCGAACATCACGTGGTGAAATGCGAGCAGATGGCGCCAATACGTTATACAAAGAACAAGAAACATCGTCATGTGCTGTGGTGTTGCCCTCTGGAAGGCCTGTTCGCGTGATATGGGTGCCAATGGCTTTGAAAGAAGCGTCAATCGTTGCGGCATGAAAAAATGCGTGGGTGAGGAGCAACTGAACAGGAGGAAGGGAGTGGGTTCAAGAATCGCACGAGTACATACTGTAATGTCTGCTTAAAAAATATATATAAATGGCTTCAAAATTCTGCGAGTATGAAAGCAGCCGTTTGTTTTTAGCCGAGAGGGGGGGGTAACCTGTTCGTACGTACAACGTACGTAGCAATAGTACGCGTATCGTAAGAGAAGCATTTATTGTCATTGTGCTGGTTGCATGTGCGTGTATCATACTGCTGTACATATGTGCATGTATTATGTTCGACATGCGCACGACATTGCAAAACTGTTGTAGTGCACGTGCAAGCCAGACGTCAGAAAGAAAGGGTTTACCAACACAACTGACTCCACAAGCTCTTTTTGCGCAAGAATCCTCATTATGCGTTTTGGCACATTGGACAAGCGGCAAAATACTTCAAGCTCCCAAGCACATAGCTAGTACCGCGTGGACAAGCCCAGCATAATGCAGTACGGTTCATGATAATGCGATTCGGAGCAGAAATTCTCCCTTCTTCACTACGTCTCTGCGAATAATCCGTGAGTATATACTCGTATCTGGAGAGAATAGAATCACCAATAATAAACCGCTGTGTTCAGTTGATGATGCACGACGCATCCAAACACACTACAGCTACTGCTGCCTGGTACTGTATGTGCGTATGTACGTGTTGATATAATATATACCTGGTATGGGGATGGACCGATACGTACGGATACTTGCAACAGCAGTAATGCTGGATGGCTGCTGTACTGCTGCTGTACGACGTCGTATGTATATGTTGTATGAATGTCGGTGTACCTGGTACGCATGATAATACGTACTAGGTACGAGTCACGAGTCCCCAAATCTTACCAATCTCCAAGTTCTAAACGACCGAAGCAGTACGCAGCTTGTAAAAGTTGAGTTGAGTATCGACCATTCAATTGGTAGAACTCACAGCTGACGTATTTGAAATATTTTTTATAAAATCTCCAAGTTCTACGAAAAACGGTTTCATCGTTGTACCGCAAGGACAACACGACAACACTACCAGTACAACACCAGTACGACGTGTACGGTGTACGAGGTGTGCGGTAGACCGGGTACCCAGCTACCATACTTCTCGAGCTTCT
The DNA here is from genome assembly GCA_036873875.1 of Laminaria ephemera. Lineage (NCBI taxonomy): Eukaryota > Phaeophyceae > Laminariales > Laminariaceae > Laminaria > Laminaria ephemera. Next base: position 1,304,758 of record JAYJMJ010000431.1, on the reverse strand, counting down.
GACCGAGTACGATGGAGTTGATGCCACCACGTGCGGGTATTGTCAGTGATCACAATGAAGGCGGGGTGGTAAGCTGCGTAAGAGAAGAGGAAAGGCCACCAACGCCGGCGGCGATTCGCAAGTGGCGTCGGTCTGGAGCATCTCTTCCCGGCCAACGTGTTCTCCATCCAGGTCAAATCGGAGATGCTGCAGACGTCGACCCTAAGATGTCCTTCGGTAGTGGAGGTGTCAAAGCGAGCGATCACGTTGCGGATGTGTGGCATCAGGTACGAATGGACTTGGAAATTCGAGGCAACGAAGCATGTTTCGTCTTTGGGTAAGACAGATTTTGAATTGTACCCAAAATGCAGATAACTTACTCGTACCTGGTATTATATTGGTGAGTACCATTGAGGGGTAACAGAGACTCACTGCGCTTGATCACCTCTCGTACTATTAATATGCACATAAACCGTGCTTACAAGCCCTTGGGAACGAGCCTTGACGCGCGTCCCTTGGTCACAGCCCGGCGCAGATACGGACATGAACCGCCTCAAGCTAGGTCTAGCCGAAATCGTATACAACAGCTCCAAGCGAGAGCCCCTGGGAAAGAGCTACCAAAGAGGACATCAGCTACCGCAAAAGGTACGTCATCAATATTATAGTCGTCAATCGACGAAGAACGACCTAAACGTGTGCTTTGTTCGTTTATAAAGAATAAACCACTGAACCCACGAGTATTTGTAGATGATTGCCATGCATACTGTATGTGTAGATGATTGTCATGCATGCACCAGTGATAGGAGGCGGACGGCTGACACCTCCTTTGCCCTGACGTGTGAGACAGGTGAAGGATAAAGCCTTCATGTTCGGCGTTTCGTCTGACAAGAGCGAGGAGGCCAAAGCGTTGCTGTATCCGCGCCCATCAGAAGAAGATGATACGCAGAATGCTCAGGTGGGCCCCTTCTTACCGATGCCAGTTTGTGGTTCGGCAGTGCCCAGTTCGTGGGCGGCGGTGATGTGAAAGAGTTTGGTGACAGTGCGAGTAATACCTGGAGTCTTGTCCACTTGTTTTGTCCGACAACGGCCTACAGTATTCCGGGCGGTGTTTTCAACCAAGAGTTGCCGCTCCTCACATGACACATGGTATATCGGTTGCTCGCTTAGAGTTGTGACTCCTTGCATGGCATTCAACTCTGCACCCACTCGAACACAACTGTACCTGGTATTGAACAGGGGAGAAAAACTAGATGTGGGCCTGGAGAACAACGTCGGCGTGGTTACAAATGGGATGTAGATACTAAGCGGCACACATTTGGCCGTCCTGGAAGCCTCGCCATGCCGCTTCGTCTGGACTCCGGCAGTGAACCACACAGCAGGCTTGTGTCGAAGAGACTAGACGACTTTAGGGAGACACAAGATGTCGTCGGCCGAGTCAAGAATTTGGGACACGACTCAAGGGATCACCTCGGCAAGGTAACGTGACATTAACCAAGCAATGCTAAAAAGACATATGGTGGCTGCATCGTTGCTTCGTTGAACTCAATCGTGCATGTTCTGCTGACCAACTCCGGTACTTAATGCAGGCGTTTTGGGTGTGTGATACCTGGTATCTGCTACCAGTACCCGGTGTAAGATAAGAGCAGGTTTCGTATTCATGTATATCGAAGTAAATTTAGCCGCACATGAGGTTTGACAGACCATAAATGCCTCACACATGGTTGATGATGATGCAGCACGTATACGGCAAAGAGGCGGTCAAGCGCGGGCCTGACGAGTGGGACGCCAGGGCTTGCGTGGAAGGCGGTTATAGCTGGGCGGAGCAACAGCCGGATAGCGACTTGGGCAAGGTATGCCATTGATGCGAACAATCACTCAATGTTACCGTATATATTTGACAACCATCGTTTAAGGGTGGACTCCACAGAGTAGCCTTCTCGCCAAATGTGTGCTTGCAATCTTAGCTGACCGGCCTTCTCAATTGTGTTAGTAGAGTGTTAGTGTGCGAAAGAGTGCTTCATACTTGCAGTAGGCCGTGTGCGTTCAAACCATAATTAAAATAGGGGAATAAAACGAAACCCCGCCGCATTCAAAACACAGAGCAGTGTGGGGCGGTGCCTCTATTAGTAGCAGGTTCTCTCTTGTGTGGTTATGGTGTGGAGAACACACCGAAGTGGGTCGGTACCTCGGGTCAGCACGGAACGGAGTCTGGGACCTCTGGTGACCTGGAAATTGTGTGTAATGAGGCGGTACTATCTAGGGGAGGGGGACCTGGTATCCACAGCAGCAAGGCCACCAAAAACACTGCGGCACGGCGACCGCGACCAACCCGAGACGGCTTACGACGAAACAAGCCCCAAGCATTAGCGCAGGCTCGTTCGCTTCTGTAAACGCCGGGTTTGTAGAAATCGGTTCTCTACCGGTCTTGCAATCAATGATGCCAGCGACACGACAAGCAGTACACGTCACACAGATACACTAATTTAGATTGGCACACAGTACGCACCCTGCAATGAAGAGGCATTCTAGCCGAAAATAGAAAACGATCTCGCGCTTCGCGCTCGGTCTTGCCTTATTACATAAAATACTAACATCGAAGCCAACCCTGTAAATGATTGGTCCTTCGATCCTGTCGAATACACGGAATCGCGGGAAACGTTTTTTGACGGTAGCTTTCACGTCCGATCGTGCCACCTGCACCCTTCGTGGTACCGATTTGCAAAGCCAATAACAGAGGGAATTGGGAGAGAATTCCTGCCTCGCCACCCCGGGTGTGAGTGAACTCGGGATATTTGTCATGTAAAGGACGCCCATTCCGCTTGTATCGACTTTTTCGTCCTGACAGTCCATCACGCCCGGTTTCCGCAATGCTGTCGCCGACCGGCGAGCGTTTGGAGTTCCCAGTATCCGATCCGACATTCCGCCATACGCACGGCGTTCGGTAGCAGACACGCAAAACTACGGAGATGACTCCAGCGCTAGGTGAGCAGGCGTCTAACGTTGTAGCAGCCGACGCGTCAAACACGTTTTGTACGTGGTTGGTGTTAATCCGCGAACAAAGAAAAGCACGATTGGACAATTTAACGGACGCCTTCCTTTTTGTGTATGATAGCTCCCTTTTAAAACTTTGTCTTGTCGCCACAGCACCGTTCAAACCCCAATTCCAGGATCCAATAAGCGTGTCACACGTTCGGAGTATTCTCCTGCCGCATGGATTCAGAGCTCACTCGATATGGGCAATCTAATGACACGGTCAAGTTGACTGAGTGAGAAACCAACCATATAAACGCCGCTGCCAAACATGGATTGCCCAAGATGTGCCGTGTTTGGTCAGATCAACACAAAAAGATAACGACGAAGTAGACAGCGAGACGAACAACAAACGAAAACGTTGCTTATACGCACGTATAGTACGTACGCCTTTGCCATGGGATTCAACCAAACTGGTTGATACTCGATCAACTTTGCAAGCTGAAGTAGTCGTCATACTTGCGACTTTTCATGAGGAATCACGGTCCACAACGGGAAAAATTGCTGTTCCTACAACTCTTCTTTCCGCTTACCCCCCCCCCCCCCCGACGTTTGCTATGTGGCAGGTATCTGGTGAATCCCAGCCAATTCAGCTCAGTCGGAATCGAGGACGACGAATTCTTCACGGACCGAGGGAAACTCGAACTGCGCAAGCTCTTTGAATCGACCGGCTATCCCTTTTCGCAAGAGGTGAACAACGACACTAATGTGTTGAACCCGTCAACTATTTGTTCTCGTTCTTATACGTCCCTGCCTTCAGCACGATCGCAGTCGCTCGAGTCCTGTAGAGCTCACTCGACTACCATGGCGCCATAATTGCATTCCTCTTTCGTACACAACAATGTAGACGACGCAATGTTTAAGTATGTGACTTTTCCTTGATCGCAATCCGTTAATGAAGCAGGTCTTCGACTCAATATGGGCTACTGCCGCGAGCTACAAGCAACTCGACCGCGGCGAGCAAGATATGTGCAGCATTGTGGAGTTTCAGCGAGCTGTAAACGACTATCTTCACATGGAGGACGTTAAAGCTTCCACGGGCGCTGCGTGAAGCGGGAACCGACAATCTGTAGTTGTGAATCCGAGGGGGTCGGCCGACTCTCGGAGTAAACGACATATAATTCCGACTCGGAATGTGTGTATTCGTGCAGTGTTATGTAGTCCCGTGCCCTTACATCTTCAGGTCAACAAGAAACATGGCGCAAAAAGCAAGAACGCTCGTCGGTCAATATTTTCTTTTGGTTTATTTCGTGGCCTGGTCAGATTTGATGGATAAAACATAACTGAAGGTGACCCTTTCAGATTTGATTGGATGTAGCGTTGGTTAGGAGTTGACAGAGTTATTCATAAGGGGGTGTACAATATAGGTCTTCTTTTCGTCAGGCATTTAGGCCGGATTCGTAACATCTTCCTTGCTTTAAGTCATTGGATTCTGGATTTCCTTTGTATGTTGATTGTATGGCTGGAACAAGCGCTACACATTGTCAGATGGCAAGAATAAGAATAATAATAATCAATTGAGGACCTATTTTTTACTGGCGTCGTCTTGGTTTAGGGAATGCCTCCAGTTTCTTGAGTTGTCTACATAAATAATGTTCGTCTTGACTTGTACATTATGCTTGCCTTTGCGAATCGCGGTCGTTGTGGGGCTAGGTGCCTTCTATGTAGCTCTCCACCATATTGTCATGTGCGCAACTATACGCCGTTCGTCGCTCATCGACGGTTTTATTGCTTCGGCGCTTCTCTTTCCGTGCTTGCCATACTTTTCTGTTATCACAATTACCCAATCCCCACGGTTGGGCCATCCTGACGCTATTGCTACTACTAACCCTTCGAGGTCACACGAAGCTACACATGCCCATTATGCGGCTTGCCCGGTTTGCATGTGGCTCCATTGCAGCCCGGAACACACTCGGTGCTCGGGTTTGCCTGGCATCTCATCATTGGATTTATATATCTCTACAGACAACAGTAATTCACTACTATGCTGGGTTTCGCGCATTCTAAACGTGACGCGCAGCCTCGATAGAAGGGTGCACTGTATATTAAGTCCAATTCTGCCACCAATTTACTTTCTGAGACGTTGTGTTCAGGATCAATGCTCGTACACTGCGAGTGCGCGAACAAGGGAGGGCTAATTTCACGCATGTTCGGGAGGCACCGTGGTACACGCCGTTGTGCCCAGAGCCCGGGTTAGGATATTGTCGTTGTGACCTGAGCCCGGGTTAGGATACTGTATCATCTGTACTCCATCACACATCGATCGACCTCGCTCGGTGCGTGCTCTGCACCCCAATTGTACACCTCCCCTTAGGGTTACGCTTCAATCCATTTGTGGTCAGCCAGTCTCCAGGCAGGTATAGATACCGTCGTACAATCTTTACCGTTATCATAGATACCAGTATCCAACCGTTTTTCTCCGTACCTGGTACGTCGTACGACTATAGGATACCGTCGTTGTGACCTGAGCCCGGGTTAGGATTAGGATATTGTATCATCTGTACTCCACCACACACACACGTCGATCGGCCTCGCTCGGTGCGTGCTCCGCACCCGGATCCTACACCTCCCCCAGATGCTTCAATCCATTTGTGGTCAGCCAGTCTCCAGGCAGGTATAGATACCATCTTACAATCCTTGCCGTTATCATAGATACCAGTTCCCAGTGACTTTAGTCTCTGGGTTCTGTCGTGGAGTTCTTTCACAATCCCCAAATTTCTACTCTATGTTCAGGTCTAATTCCATCTTTTTCTAGCCATCCCCTATCCTCTTTTAGACCAAGTTAAAACACGATTTGGCTCTGTAGCCCATCAATCATCTACTCCATATTTCACCTGACTTACAGAATTTGGCTCTGTAGTTTTTCCGTTGCCAAGCACTCATCAATTCTATACTGCGTCTGGCTTATTAAATTCAGGTCTTGGTCGTGTCAATATTTTTGTTTGTGCGTGCGGGACCATGGGCCTTGTTTTTTTTCGTTTATTTTTTATTTGTCGTACCGGCACATTCTGAAAAAAAACTAAAAAATAAAATCATCACACGTCCGCCGCCGTCAGAAGAACTAGAACTACCAGTCCGAGTACAGAGTACAGCAGAGTTACATACCTTGTACTACTTGTGCTCCGTATGTACTAATAATGTACTCTCGTAGCTTTCAACCGGCAACGACGGCGGCGGGGAGCTGACGAACCCGCGCATAATATGTATGCGTGTCAAGGATGATAGCCTCTATGACTCCGCTCAGGTCCTGGTCGCGTCAATCGTTTTGTTTTTGCGTGCGGGACCGTGTGGGCCTAGTTTTCTTTCGTTTGTTTTAATTTTCGTACGTGTACATTCTGAAAAAAACTAAAATTAAAAAGTAATCACCACACGTCCGCCGCCGTCAGAAGAACTAGAACTACAGTACGCGACAGACGTTAAGAATCTCTTATTTTATCTCAGCCTCGCGTCTTATCCTTCTCTCCGACATTCAGCTGGAATGCTTAAAGGTCATTCCTAATGAACACAAAAAATGTCAGGAATAGTGACAAAAAAACGTGACATTTTCACGAATCGTGACATTGGTCAGGAATCCTGATTTTGAATAGTTTTGAAATTTTCCATACTAATTGACGTCAGGATTCCTACCAAAAAACGTGATTTTTTTTTAAAACGTAACCTTTCAGAATTTCAAAATGTCAGGAATCGTGATTTTTTGTCTAGAATCGTGATTTTTTGCGTTCGTTAGGAACGACCCTAAAACCAGTACCCCACCGGTCTTCTAGGATCTTCATCGCCCTAATGTGAATCACTCGTCGTACGTATAGACACGTCCGTTCGTATTATGACCCCAAGGAGGACTCTGTTTCATGATTTCACGCTCTCTATGACAGAAAAAACCGTTTGAACGACGAGATATTTCCAAATGTATCTTTCCAAAGCCGCCATTTTGGTTGTGTGTGCACCCCCCGGCCCATATTTTGGAGAAAGTCGGCTCAAAAAATCATTCCCATGGTACAGGTGCGTTTTCTTGCGTGCTATACTCGTTCGTACGGTACAACAGCAGGCATACAGCAAGGCAGCATGGATGAGACTAAAACCAGTACCCCACCGGTCTCACATCTTCATCGCCCTAATGTGAATCACTCGTCGTACGTATAGACACGTCCGTTCGTATTATGACCTCAACGAGACTCTTGTTTCATGATTTCACGCTCCCCATTATGGCAGAAAAAAACGTTTGTTTGTATCCTTCACGAGGGTATGCCACCCCCGTACACGCGCGATTGAAGTATCACACGCAGGTTGCAAATAATGAGTTTCGATGAAATTTTCGATCTCACAGCTGAAGTAGCAAGTGTATTTTTCATTTTTTCTAAAAATATTATGGAAGAACACACTGCTGTTATGTCGCATCATGCCGGTCACACCATATCATACCGGATATACCGGTATAGGGCTAAAAAAATCGATGAAATCAACGGGTTATTATGCTGAACCATAACAAGCGCGATAGAAACAAAGGCAAGTCTCGGGAGGGAGAAGGGAAGCCACCTGTGTGTGACCACGGCAACACGGCTTGCCCAGAAGGCCGCAGAGGGTAAAACCTCTCACGAGTTGAGCTGGAATATACATATAATACCGTCAATATTCATACTAGGTCAACGACTACGCGTGTATAAATTCGATGAAAATCGACGAGCGTTGGGAATGCTGAACCCTCTGCGCGATAAAAATGAAGGAACGTACCGGGGGGGAGAAGGGACGACACCTGTTACCACGGCTTGTCCAGAAGCTGGAAAGCAAAAAAGTGAGGAAAAAAAAACAAAAACAAAAAAAACATTGTTCGATCTCAATGGCGTGGGGCTAGAAGTAACAAGGGGGGGGCGCACCCATTTGTTGCTTGCCTTCTTAGTCATTTGACCATTGACCACGCATCCCTTTCGAGACGGAGCACGAAGTAACAAGGGGGGGGGGGGCGAATAAAAGACTGAAGTTGAAAGTTTACTATTAATAGTAGTTCTTATTTATGCATAAGTCGTCGGCGCCGTGAGTACATGAACATTGACGGATGTGTTGACGGTGTTGATTAATTTCTTAGGTCTCCGGTTAAGGGTTGGGCCAACTACCCAACTACGGGCACAAGTTCACCGACGAGATCGATATTGTCATCGGGGCCTAACACTGTTGACCACGTGGAGGATTAGTGCGAGCCACATACCGTGTTGCATTTAGACACTGTTGACCACGTGGAGGATTAGTGCGAGCCACGTACCGTGTTGCATTTAGTACGTGTATGTATGTGCACGCCATTATGTTATAATTTGGGTTTGTCTAGCCCAGAGGACATGGTGGTTATCCGCTTCGCAAGCATCACTATTAATACCTGTCTCGGTCGACTCCCGTCGTGAGGAGGAATATCATGTAATATGATACAGTACTGTAGTTGCGGTGTACTATTGATGCACGTCGTGATAACTTTGGCTCCGGGCACTTATTGAAACCCTTTGCCCTATATCAAGGTATTCCATTTGGTATGCGGACACTGTCAAGGTATTCACTGGGATGGCCTAACCCCGAGTATATCGTAGTGAACGTCGCATCACCAGCAATTGGTTGGCAATCGTAATCGTCATGATTTCGTTTCTCAATCGACTTCGTCGAAAGGCCCGTATAACATACAGGTAGTAAACAATTAAAGACATCGATCGTAATTAATGTTGTTGCCGTCCTAAAAAGTACTATTGAGGTTCAACGTCACGTAAGAACCAAAACTGTTCCAGTCTATGTACTTTGTCTACACCATCTGTGATATGTGTGTGCATCAACACGTTCATAAGAACTGGGGGGGGGGGACTCACACACGTATATTGTCTACCAAATCGCCAAGAACACGCAATTTTATGCGCCCATATAATCACACACTCTCACGCACTAAAAGTCTATATATCGCAGAAGGACATACTATGCACATCCATCCATGCACCCACACTGACATATATGTCGGCGTCCCCGATGATCTAGTGGGTTAACCGCGTAACCACTAAGGTCAATGTCGCGGGTTCGAGCCCCCCCGAGTGCATACTCGTACTCGTA
>JAYJMJ010000431.1:1278124-1290980 GCA_036873875.1 Laminaria ephemera | reverse complement strand
CCGTAACACGCGCGATCGGAGTATCACACACAGCTCGCAAAGATGAGTTTCGACGAAATCCTCGATCTCACAGCTGTTGTGTATTATTTTTTTTAATACAAAAAAAACTGCTGTGGTGCCTGGTGCTATAATTGGGTTACTTCTGTCCGGCTCGTCGCAACGTAACATGAGTACTCACTCGTATAATTCAAAACAGTAAACGACAGCTGCCGACGTATACTCTTAGGGTTACCTCTGTCCGGCTCGTCTCGACGTAACATCAGTACTCGTACAGTATCATAGGTACAGAGTGCTGTACAATATTTAGCTTCATTGATGGTACCTGTTAAAATAATGTACGGTTCGTACTCGTATTCTGTTTTCGACTCGGAAGAGCTTATCGGTGATGTTGTCTGGTGTTCTCCTCTCCGTCTCCGTTTGCCTCTTGCCCTGGCTTGCTCCAAAGGACTCGGTGGCTGACGGTGACAGATGCTATGGAATACCTGGACGCTGTGAAGCTGGAGTTTCGGGATCAACCAGAAATCTACGATGAGTTTCTCGCGATCATGGGACGGTTCAAGACGAAGCAGATGCTGCCTCCAGATGTGATCGTGGAGGTAGCCAGACTCTTCCGCGGTCGAAACACGCTTGTTCTTAGCTTCAACAGGTTCCTACCGGAAGGATTCAAAATTGGGCCTGGCGACATCGAGCGTATGGAGGAAGAGTGCGTGGCAAAAGAACAAGCCGCTGCTCGTGCCGCCCGCTCAGGTGACACTGCTGCGAAGTGCATACTGGTACATTCGTAGAAATATTTTCGCAGAAACCGCTTCACGGAGATACGCAGGCCCACTGCCTGTCCTACGAGTACCACCACCTGTCGTACGAGTAGAAACTGTCTTTTGCAGTCCCCTCTGTTGTGCAGTGCACTCTCGATAATCGATTGCAGTCATACGAATCTCTGTTTGTGAACACCTAACTCAAAAGCAGTACGAGTACGAGTACTAGCGAGTAGTGAGTGCACACGCATCATATCATACGATTGCATACGAGTACGTACGCACAGCACTCTTGTCTACTTCGTATATCATCAGACGTTGCCTCTAACGGTATGGGTATCTGCTTCGTATCTCGGTGCCAGGTGCAGGAGGTGGTTCGATGTCTGACAATCGAGGTAGGGGCCTTGACGGGGATATCGGCAAAGGGAATGCTCCCGGGCCGAGAGTCGCAGGCCAGGTTCTGGACGCAGATGTTGACAGGTCTATGCCTTCGGGTGATGAAAGCGAGGCCGAGGAACGCCTGGAGGATCGTGAGAACGCCTTCGAGTTCGACCATGCCATCCACTACGTGACGACCATCAAGCGGCGCTTTTCCGACGACATCGGGACGTACAAGGCTTTCTTGGAAATACTGCACACGTATCAACGAGAACAGCAAGGTGCCACGCCAATGAGCGATAACTGCAACTTACAGCTTGCGAATTGTTGTTCATTCTTTGGAAGATTGTTGTTCGGCTGTTTGCCCGATAGGATCTACCTATGAAACGCTATTCCCTATTCATTGGTACGTACTGTGTAGAAAACCCTACCAGGTATTCGCTGTTGTACGAGTTTTCATTGATACGTACTGGTATCTATGATGGACCAATTGTGTCAACGAGGAAAGAGCCGTGTCGTTACGAGGCACTCAGTATTTGCTGTTTACAGCAGTCACGTGTTTTTTTTTGCGCGTGTCGTGAATGTTGGAGACAACTTGGTATATTTGTCCTGACATGTATTGTGTTTTGTGTACTCTGTACTCGTAGAAACGCAGAGTTTTCTCGAGGAAAATTGGGTGTCGCAGAGCCGAGTAGCGTCTCCGGGACATAGTGTACTGTAGTCTGCTGTGGAACGCCTGTCCTGTTTTGCCGAACCTGCTGTGCAGTCGAGCGGCTGACTGCACGGTTCTTGTCCATCGCTCGTTGCGACAGTTATCAGCGCACACAGGATATACTGCAGCAAGCTACCTTGGTGTCTTCGATGGGTTTTGCGTGCGTGTGAATTTCCAAGCCTAGACTCCTCGATAGCACTGTAGAGTACGGGGTATTTGGGCATCGTCATCACCATAGGGTTGCAGCAGTAGAGAAACTGTAGTACCTGGTACTGTAGATAATAGTCTTGGCAAACACCGCTCGTTGCACCTTCCTTCGAGTTGAAAATACTCAAGTATTGAATGCGACATTCTTCTTGATATCCCGCAGGTATCAATCACGTACTGGAGCAGGTTACGGACCTGTTCGCCGACGAACCCGACCTGCTCAGGGAATTCACCTACTTCCTTCCCGATGGCGTCCAGGCGCAAGCCAAGGAGAGGCTTGACCGTGCTGCGGTGGAGGCAGAGGTGAGGCTGAGTCGAGTGCACAACGGCCAGCGCAATCAACGCCTTCCTCCGCACAGGCTCCAAGGTGGACACCAGCGTGGGCAAGGACGAGGAAGGCAAGGGAACGTGGGCAGGGACCATGCACGTGGGAATCGCGTGCATCACCGCACGGGCCCGGGGAGCCAGTCGTCATACCGCATTGACAACGATATCGACCAGGAGTGGCGCGACCAGCGCGGATACGGCCGGTCTCGAGCTGGCGCGATTAACCGCGGCTTCCAGGGGGGCTACGGGTCTCGTTCCCAATATTCAAATGGCGGCATGGGCAGTGATCCCGATCGGCAAGGCCCTAGACAGCACTACGCCGGGAATAACCACCCTCACCCTCAGCGTATGTCTCGGCATGCGCGCAAGGGGCGCCAAGTATGGTGCCGTGCGGAAGACTACGAAATAGGCCCTGACGGCAATTTCAAAGGACCCAAAAAGCGCGCGCGAGCACTGGATGACACAGCTGGGATAGGGGAAGGGCGGGGTTGGTCGTCGGTGGGCTCGCAAAACGGCACCATCAAAACGTCGGGGGAGCACCAGCTGTTTGACCAGGCGCGCCAGGTATTGTCTTCGGGTGGAGACGCGAACGATTGGACGGAGTTCTTGAAGTGTCTCGACCTCTTCAGCAATCAGATTTTAGGGCGCGAAGAGCTACTGGAGATGGTGCAGGACCTTTTCGAGGCGCACAACGAGTTTGACCTCATGGACGAATTCAAAAGTCTCGTCTACCGTAGAGGCGAGCTGGAACCGCCTCCCCGCGATGCCATGCCTACCTTGGGGCTCTCTGAGATCAATTTCCAAAGCGCCAAGATGTGCACCCCAAGCTATCGCGAGCTGCCAAGAGACTATCAGTTGACCTCCTGTAGCGGACGGAGTGTGGACGAAGATGTGGTGTTGAACGACACATGGGTGAGCGTTCCCGTTGGAAGCGAAGACAGCAATACCTTCAAGCACATGCGGCGCAACCCCAATGAGGAGGCGCTCTTCAAGATGGAGGACGAGCGTTTCGAGCTGGACATGCTGATAGACGGCGTAGCCGCGGTGATAGCTCGACTTGAACCAGTGGAAGAGGAGATCGAGGCGTTGAGAGCAACAGCAGAGTCTGCCCTCGGGCAATCGTTGGAGGCATCCGACGAGACGAGTGGGCCAGTCACGTCACCAACGGATGGGCCAGAGAGGGGTGTTGGGTCTCTGCCGCAGTTCCAGTACCGCCTCGACAGACGCACACTCGGAGCGCTGCATCTGAGCACTTTGTCGCGCCTTTATGGAGAGCACGGGGCGGAAGTTCTGGAGCTTTTACGCAAGAACCCAGCTGTGGCGATCCCTGTTGTTTTGAAGCGACTGAGACAAAAGGAGCAGGCATGGTGCGCGGCACGGGAGGAGGCAAAGACCGGTTGGAAGGAACTCGCGCAGAAGCATTTCCATAGAAGCCTCGACCACCGGTCTCACCACTTTCGTCGTGAAGATAAACGTCACACATCCAATCGGGTTCTCCTCCAGGAGATCAAGGACAAAAAAGTGGAAGAGGACCCGCAGAAAGCCGCTGTGGTGAAGGCTGCGCGAGAGTTGGTGCACAACGCGCAAAAAGATGTGCTACTTGGCCGGGTATCCCCGACTTCGACCGCTGCGGACGTTGACAGCGTGAGCGGCCAGGGCAGCGCGGGAGAAACGGAGGCAGCACTGGACGGCGTACGCAGCGATGGTGGTGCCGGGGATAGGTCGGAGACGTTGCCCGTGAACGGTGAAGATTCAGCGGTGACTGGAGGGAGGCCAAGGAGCAAGGAGGGGATCCGGTTGATGCGGAAGCAGGCAGAGGAAAACCCTCCCCATTACATGTTCGCTCATTTGACGCTTTCATACCCCGCAGAACATACCGCATCTATACACGTGGACATTATGGAGTTGCTGTCGCATACCCTGGCCCGTCGGCCCCCGTCGGAGGAAGACGTGCGGCATGCTTCTACCGTGGTGGCAGACTTACTCCCGACGTTCTTCGCGATTGAGAAGCCGGAGCGCAAAGCGAACGGAGCGGGCTCCAGTATTGTGAGCTCGCACGCGGGGGGGCTGCCAGACGGAAGCGGAGCATTTGGGCAGGTGCGAACTGAATTGCAGGTTTTTCTTTTTGACGGTGTCATACGACACTCGCCTAATCTTGTGTCATGCCTGCCCAGTGCACGCGACTTGTCTCATTAGAACCGGGAGACGTTTCTATTCCTGCTGCGGTACGGAAAGTGTCCTGCGTATTGCGCTACGCCTCTCGTGTGAACATCCCATGACACGCGATGCCGAAATCGCTGTTTCTGTATTATAATTAAGACATGCACTCGTATTGATGCATTGCAGGCCTTGCTGAGCATGCCAGTTCTCAGCTCGGACGATGACAGCGATCGCGAGAACAGCAGTGGCGATGACAGGCGCGGAGATCGGCGGGCAAGCTCTCCGTGTGTTGCGGATGCAGTGTCAGCTAAAAGTTCGGATGCCGGGGGGGTTATGCTTGTGAAGGACAGGGGAGCTTCCTCCGATGTGGGAGATGTCCTCGACCGTTCCGTGCCCATTCCCCTCCCACAGGACCAAGAAGTGTTTTTCACAACAACGGATTTCTACTTGGTGCTCCGTATGCACCACTTGCTCGCCGAGAGGCTCACTGAAGCGAAGAAACTTTGTAGAGACGCAGGACTGTCTCGTCAGACCGTGGTGGCATCTCCCCAGGAGGTATGATATGGGTGCAGTTATTCCGTATGCTAACAACATGGTCGTTTATTCGAATTGAAGCCAGCCTGTTGTGTCTATGCGACCCTTTCTCCATGCCCCTGAACTTTGCAGCTACAGCTTGACTCTGAGATTTATTCGATGCCTGCAGTACATGGGAGTCTGGATGTGGCTCACAACCCTCTCTAGTTGTGTGCCCTTTTCCGTTAGCAAGACGGTTCGCGCAATTTGATTCGTCTCACGCGTTCCTGAAGGCTGCGTATACGAAGAACGTCACAAAACCAAGTTGTTCGGAGGGGGTTATCCTGTTATTTTCGGGTCTTATCTCACAGCTTTCAGGCATTGTCATTCTCACAGGGCCCATACAGGCCGGATCTTAGCGGTAATTGTAGAGTGATGCTAATAGTCGAAACTCCCGTATGTTTCCAATATTTTATGCGGGAATCACGGAAATCGTCGTGAACTTTCACCAGCCGGCTTCTACGATGGCGTGTTTATGTGTGTGTATGTTTTGCGAACTTTCGCGTTCCTTCACACACTTCCATGACTACTGAAGCAATTTTTCCTTGTTGCTCTGTGCCGTCACCGTGAAATAAGTGCTATAATGCAGTAGTGCAGAAAACACTCCAAACTTGAAGTCGACCATCTCTTGAGTCTGCAGCCCTCGAACACAGCTGAATCGATCCCCCGTGCTTTACATTTTCCTCAGCTGCTTTACGTGCGAGGGTATTGCGAGGCAGTTGTTGAGTCCACGATCTTGACCGATACCGCTCCAAACACGAGTGCGTGCGATGCCACAACGCGGTGGCTGTCAGCGGTAGTCAGTTTTTAGTTTCCAATCGTGCTTGCATTTTACCGTATGAGTGTCTGGAGCATTGTTCGTCTATGGCAGTTTTTTACGACGGTCAATTGGAGAGCTGTACGTGCACAATTGTTAAACTCTTAAACTTGAGGAATGCGTCATTGGACGCAACGAGTGAAGTATGTATATACACCAGCCAATTGGCATGTGGTTTCCTAGTGATTCCCCAGAGGTAAGATCGTTAGGAGCATGTCGCCTAACACGCATGCCTGAAATATTGTCCGGGTCAACCTTTTGAGTGTTAGACATTTGGTTCCGTTACCCCGTCTGTACCGGCCCAAGGTCCTGCGTGCAAGCGCTCGCGCTGGTACTGCCACTACGGACGAAATTGGAAGCACGAAGTCGAGTGATGGTGATGGAGGCAAGGAGGACACGGACTACAAGACGTTTCTTGGGCACCTTTACGACTTACTGGAGGATAAGATCACCACGGAGCGGTACGACGAGGGTGTGAGGCAGCTTGTCGGGAACCAGGTATATCAAAACGCGCCGCCCGGTAGCTTAGCTTCGCCGAATCACAACCAGCTGTCGCCCTCGACCAATAAACGCGTTTTTGGAGATCTCACGCTTTCACACAACGTTTCTAGTGGAGCCGTGGCGTTCGAATCCGACTCTGCAGCCCTTACTGGGGACGGCCGTCGCCGGGTTCTGGCTTTCGTGCACCACAATTTTATGCAGATTTCGTTGGCATAAACACAACAAGGAGCATTCGGCACGCTGCACGAAAAAACCTCCCTTCCAATATATAAAACATTGTAGAAACACTTGTTTCTTACTCAGTATTGGATGTTGCGGTGCCGGCTAACGTACCTGGTACCAGGTATGATACTTGACGTCGATTCGTTGATAGCAGTGATGGTGTCCTCTTATACATATGCTATGATACGTACCTGTTTCTTCTGGCGCGAGCGCATTACAGCTCACGCTCTTGGTCGCAAAGGTAGCCCCGATCCGGTTCGGGTTGTGCTCAACCACGCGGCGCTGTCGCGCGGTGCTGTTGCACGCATGCTAAAGTTGCAGAGAGGTGTGTGTGCCGCGAGCAATACATCCTCCATGATAAAGTGCGGACCAATGATGGCTACGTCCTGGGGACACCCAATACGTCTTATCTGCCAATGATTCGGAATTACGATATGACTGACATGTGGTTTTGCCACGGTGAAGGGAAGGTCTATCGCAGTTACGTTGAGTAGTCGGGTAGACTCGTGACATACGGACGAAAATGATGCATTCCGCTGGCTTACCACTGGCGGACTCACTCACGTGCTACCTGTCACACTCACCGTTTGGATTCTGTGTTCCCGAACCCAATATGAAAATGCTCAGGGCTATGCTCTTTGCAGCCTGGACAAGCTTGTGGTCGGTTTGCTACAAAATCTCTACCGTGCGAGTGCGGACAAGGTTTTCCACAAGCTAACGCAGCTGTACTACTACGAACGGAAGACGCAAAGTGAAGGTGTTTCTCCCGCTACGTACAAAAGTCACGCCCAGGAGCTTCTACAACGCTCTGGGAAGGAGGTACGTGCTCTGTGCTCTTGTGGTAGAAGCGATGAAGTGACGTGGTTGATCACCAGGTTTTACCCAGGTACTGATGTATTTCTGCGCGGGGTTTATTCTGCGTTTTGAATTTTCAGCGCATACGTCTATTTTCAAAACATGAAGCTGACGACGCATGTGAACCCGTTGTTTTGCAACAGGTGGTGAGGGCGCAGTACCACCCTGGAACGAAGGGAGGAAGTGGTAGTTGGTTGGTGGAACCAACACTGAGACTGGAGTACATCGGTCGTCTAGGTACACAAGGAAGGAAGGAAAGTCCTCGCGACAACGGCACACCAGCACACGGGTTGCCCGCAGCTGATGCCATCGCCCCTACCGACACTCCCATGGAAATGTAGAATTGATTGAGATGTTCCCGTGTCTTCTATGTTCGCAGTTTGATTTTGCGTTTGAGTATGGAACGGGGGAATGTGAGGGCGTGGATCGGACGAACGGGCTTTTTGGTGGGTAGAGCTATACTTTGAAGTATAGTATTGGTGAGATGTGTCTGTCGCAGTTTTGATTTTGAAATTGGGTGTGGAGTCGGAGAATGAGGAGGTGAATGGAATGAACGGGCTTGTTGGTGGATAGATCTTTTCAAGACCAGGGCGTGGGCAGCAAAAATATGAATGCAATCTAGAGGAACTACGCTTTTGCGAAACACTTGCACGCATATCTTGCAACACTCGTCCGGGTGACGTGATAATAGGCAAGAGACGACGAAGAAGGCAGCACATTTCCGGTGTTGATTGCGGCAAGGAATCCCTTCATCGGCATATGCCCATACTTTTAATGGGATATGATTGATGCATACCTGTCCGTCGCAGCACCATCAACCGAGTATCGGTGGTAGTCTTTTTCAAGACCATGATGGCGTATGTAGGCTGCAATTTTTTTTAACAATCTGGAGGGAATGTGCGCTCCATTTTGCGAAATACCTGTTTATAGTGACTCTTGTCCGGGAACGTGTTAGATAGGAGACACAGGCGAAAGCAGCACCTTATCTGTATTAGAACTGCGGCAAGGAAGCAGTTCAACGGCATATGGCCATCATTTTGTTCGAAAAGGCTTGATGCATCCCCTCGTATAATACGTCCCACTTTACGTCCTTTTCGAGTGGCAAAAATACACTCAAGGTAATAAATTGTAATTGTTGCACCAAGCAACAACGTTGTATCCGTCTGTTCGTCCCTCTTGCCTTCCGTGATGGAGTACACACCATACACCCAAAAAAAAAATCAAACAAGCAACAACGTTGTAAAACCCTCTCTTGACCACTCTTTTCTTCGGCGATGGAGTACATAACAAAAAACGACGCATAAAAAACGCAACCGACAGCGATCGCATTTTCTATGCCGGGCGCACAAAACACCACCTCACCAAGCCTCGGGTTCAGCGCACAACTACTTCCCCCCCAACCATCTTCGGGTACACTCGCTTGTATAAATTCAAGCACACGGTATCGTTTTGCTTCACGGCCTTATTGAAAATAACCTTCATCAGACCGTGCGTTCCGACGGGCTCCTTAATGTGCCCGGTGAGTCCGTACTTCGTTACTAACTCCGCTGGCTTGAACCACTTTACGTCTTCGGGTCGGTGGAACATGTGCTTCACGACCGCTTTGCGTTTTCGCACGCGAATCGGATACCCTGTCAGCACAATCTTTTTGAGCACAATGCGATCCGGATCGACGCCTAGAAGCGTACCTGTCGCCACCAACACAGTGCGTTTGCCACCGCCCACTATCGCAGGCACCTCCTTAAAGACGAGCACTGGCGATGGCTGGTACGTGGTAGGTCCGAACACGGTTGCGGCTGTGAATCGGTCAGGTCGCAGAAACCGCTCGTACTTGTGTTTGTCACAGTTCAGGTTTATCTGGCTGAATACCGGCCTCCCCGCCCACCTCCTGAACCCACACTGGAATATCAAAGGTTCCTTAGATGGGATAGGTTCGACGTAGCGGGAATCACGGTTGATGTTGAAATGGAGCGCACTGAGACGGTGCTCATGCTGCAAAAGTGAAAACAGTACGAGCGGCCAGTCCTTGCCCCCAAGCAACGCCTTCCTCTTCTCCAATAGGTCCAAAGGAACGTCGTCAATCACCACCTCCACGTATAGCCCAGACGGAACGTAGCTGCCCTGTTCGTCATCCCCGGATAGCGTCATAGTCGAGCCAGCGATCGGGTCGCCATCCACAGAATCGGAGTGCACGTTCATCTCATCCGGCATCGCCACAGACGACGCAAACGATGACTTCCGACTTGCACGCTCACTTCTGTCTTCCTTAGCCCCCCTCAAGTACTGGTTTTGCTGAAGCTCCATCGCGTGGCCGCTAGCAAGCACATCCTTTTGCATTGCGGCGAAATCTTCGAACTGTGGGGTAACAATACGAGGGTGGCATTTAGGGTCTGGCATTGTGAAAAATTGAATCGAACCAAAAGCGAAGGCTAAGGTAGGTTGTCGACGCGGACCAAGGTGAGAGGACCGACATTATCGATGAGACAAATTCGGTAACACCAATTAAGGCACACCGAGGGCGCAAAACGATTGCTCCGCGAGTAACGCCCAACGGCGAACACCAGAATCGCCCCAACAACTGTACCAGAGGGTACTATTTGCTATACTGTGCAATACTCTATTATAGATTGCTGTACGGGTCTGTTGGAGAACACGTTGGGACTCGAAGATGCTGCAACATGTAAGAGTTTGGTGCGCGTTTGAAAAGGAAGAGGCACCGGTCAGACCAAATTGCCGCATACAGCCTCGGGGCGGCAATAACAACTGCGAAGTTTGTATCCATACCCACCTGAAAAATTCGCGCGTAGTCCTTAGGCAGGCTCTCCTTCGGATCCCAAGGGCTTGTTCTGAAGCTTTTGAGCGCCCGAAAGCGAGCATATCGCTCACGCGCGGAGCGATCTGCGGGTGTGTCCACTTCGTCCGGAAAACGGGTGTCCTCGTTCTCGGCGACCTGCCGCCTTGCCGCATCCAGGCTGGCATCCGTGAGGTCACCCAGTCCGTCGTCGTCGTCTGCTTTCTCGTCGTCGAGCGCCCATGCATCTCCTTCGTCGCTTTGATCCATGCCATCTCCCTCTACGCTACTTGTGCCCGCCAACCACTCCGCTTGGTAGCCGGACCATCCCGGGGGGAGCGCCTTGGCACTACTCGATTGTCGCTCGTCGCCATCATCGTCCTCCTGCACCATCGCTGTGTCCATCCCCCCCCCCCCTCCTTCTCCTGCTTGTGCCAATTCCTGCTCCGTAGGCCAGGTCTGCTCACCGGCCAGACCATCTACCATGGCCTCCACGCTCAGATCTCTCTGCTCAGGGTCTGCTACGGCTAAAACTTCCCCCTCAGCGGCCGAGACTGCTAGTTGTCTGGACCCTGCTCCACCACCGCGGGTCTTCGGCTTGGACGAGAACGGTGCAGGGGCGCTGTTTATCTGTCGCAACCCGAAGTGTCCAACATCGCCCACGTGGACAACGCCGTTCACACTCAGTGGCCTCCCGCGGATGTAACCACGGACATGCAGTGTCCCATGCGTGGCCCCCTTCGGTCCGTCCAAGGGCACCACCTCCTCCTGGTCGGCGAGGAGGTACGATCGTATGGATCGCCAGTGTACTCGCCGAGGGGGGGTCGTGCAGAGTGTGCGCGCCAACAGGCTTGAGTTGGAGGCATCTATTGACTTTGCTTGACCAGCAAACTCGGTCTCAAAGAAGCGGTGTCCCCACTTTCTCATGTCAGCTTGCTTTTTCCCGCTGAGAAGATTCAAGCCTTGCACCACCCCCACAACTGCAGGTAGGCCAGCGGCCTTGAGGGCTGTGATCATCATTTCCCCCTCCTGCACAAAAGTGGAAAGGACGAGCAAGCACAGTGTCAACAAAAACGGCAAAAAAGCAATACATCCCTGGTATCAGTATAGAATATGGATTCCTAAATTTTCCGATACTTCCGCGAAATTCCTTTAGGCTGGCGTTCACATAAAGTGTTCTTGACGACGGGTGCCTCAAACCTACGATTCAAAACATCAACGACAAGCCGCGACAAGTGTCAACAGCTGTCAACAGGCGGAGTAATACGTCAAGTCGGCTGTCGATATTTGTCAACATTACGTATATATACGTGCGTCATGGGTGATGGCGTGATTGCATATTGGGTGTAATTATAGCAGTAGTTACACCGCTATAAGTAGTAGTACAGTAGTATACGGACGGTGCTGAAATGAACTGCTTGCTGCTGTTGTTACTATTGTGCTGCCACCACCACTGCTGCTGCTGATTGGTGCTGTTTTCTCTGCCGCTACTGCTACCTCTGCTGCTGTTGATACTCTTGCTGCGCCTATCAGATGCTTGCTGCTGTAGCGTTGCCGCTAATGCTTGCTGCTTTTTGCTCTGCTGCCGGTAGTCGGTTCTGTTATCTCTGCTGCTACTGCTTTAAGAATCAGCGCAGCTGCGGCTACATTGAATCGCAGCGGAATGCCTTTACACCATCACCGCTTCATTGCACTACAGCAGGAGTTTGTATGTATAGGGAAGGCTACGGTTTAAGAGCTACCATGGTATCCGTTTAAGAGAAATACCGATTTAAGAGAGGTCAAAATGGCTTGACACATGTTATATTTAAGAGAGATTTTGGACGAAATCCCGAAAAATTATCTGAAATCGAATGGACCTAGCGGAAACCCGTGAAAACTCGAGTTTTCCCCCAGGCGTGCCTGGCATGCTCCAAAAAAACGGTCCAGTAATGCTATTTTGTAAAACATTAGCGTCTACTTTCTCTTTTTGAATGCATCCCATACGCGTGTTCGGGCACCGAAGAAGTGTCATTATTGGCGTCCGTGAAGCCACGCGCAACCTCATTAAAACTCATACCTCCGGTGTAAGAGAGGTACCTCTCTTATATCGAATTAAGAGAAGTATTGGTTTAAGAGAGGTTTACAACGTCTGACACACCCCTCTCACAGCGGGGGCCTTAAACCGTAGCCCCCGCTGTACTACACTTAGCCCTGTCTAACACACCAGGTATACATACCAGGCGCTACGCTCCGACCTACGTGCACACTCGGAGGGGATATCTTGTAACAGGTATACCGGTATACACGGATGATGTTCGTAGAAATTCAGTTACAGTATATATTCATACATATATCTCTTTTTCATATAATTTCATTCAGCAGAACGATACGTTCCGACATTCCGCAATTTTTCGATAAGTTCACTGATCGTACAGTCGTTCTGACTGGTCGAACAGCGGGCTGCTGTGCGCACGCACAGTTCTTCTCTTTATTTTTATGAAAAATCAAAAATACACTACAGCTGTGAGATCGAGGATTTCGTCGAAACTCATCTTTGCAAGCTGTGTGTGATACTC
>JAYJMJ010000431.1:1261934-1273001 GCA_036873875.1 Laminaria ephemera | reverse complement strand
GAGGGACCGGCAAGAAGCGAGGAGGAGAAGGGAGGGGGGGGGGTGACAGACTCAAACCTATGGCGGGGGATGGAGCCTAGACGCGGCTTAGGGTTTTAAGAGTAGAAGATAGATGTGAGCATGTATTGAGAAGGAAGGTGGAGCAAGGGCAGCAGGGTGGGTTAGAGCGATACTAAGCCGGAAGTAGGTACAGAAAGGAGGTAGAGTTTGTGCATAGGTTTCCTGTTTTATGGCTTTCCCTTGGTTTTGTTCTACTTTCTGGGAATGTTTAGGAGTGGTCGACATTGAAGCTCATGCTGCACATTAGAGGATGGCAAACATAATAATAATAATAATAATAATAATAATAATAATAATAATAAAATATTACAATAATTATTATTGGCGACGAGGCCACAGAAAGTAATGCATGGCTCTGAAAATCCTTGAACGCGTGTTGTATATGTTGGGATGAGCGCTGAGAATGTGCACTCAAGAAATAGGCTTTGCACCCCTGCTCTGGAAGCCCTATTTGGATCTAAAGGAGCGCGAGTCCTCGAGGTTTGTGGATATAGATTGATGATACTGCAGAGCTATTCGGAAGAGGGCGTGCACATTAGTGGTCTATTTTTTCGTCAGGCATTCAGGTCGGATTGGTAACATCTTCCTTGTCTTAAGTCATTGGATTCTGGATTTCCTTTGTACCAGGTATGTCGATAATATGATTGGAACAAAAGCGCTACACATTGTCAGATGGCAAATGGAATAATACTAATATAGATCAGTGTCCATCCGCCACCAAGTGGAAAGCGGAGCCCCCTTCCACGCAAACAGGGATTTCCGCATGGACATCGTCATCGAGGCGGGAGGACTCCGAGATGCTACAACATCGGAGTATCGCAACAAAGCGATACTACTCGACGTCACCTATGCGGACCCACAAGCGGGGGTCCACATGCGGGCAGGCAGCGCTGACCGAGGCGGATCAACTGCTTCCATTTCTGAGGCGCGCAAGCGCAGCCACTACGCTCGTCCGGGACAGGTGTCCTTCGATGAGCGCAGCTACAAACTCGCCACCCTCGCGTTGGAAAGCTTTGGGCGCCTCGGAAAGGAAGGCAGCGACCTGATCAATCAGGTAGCGGCAAATATCGTCGGAGGGACGGACGGGTCGTCCCTAGTTCGGAAAGGCGTCTGCAAGGAACGCCTTTTCCAGGTCATCTTTGTGACCACCCAGGTCGCGATTTCGCGCCGAGTGCACAGATACAAACTAGCCCTGAGGGACCGCCAGACCACTAGGGGAAAAGGGAGGAAGAAGCCGGAGGACTGCGGCCAATGACCTGGGGATGGAACGTTGATGAGGAATAGGATAGCTTATCGCTAAAAATGAAAATATGTGGGGAAGGGAAATTGGGAAATGGTTGGCAGAGTCATAGGAGAGATACTACTGCTTCACGGAAGGACATTCGATGTACCTGGTGTATCGGAACGGCATCTACGCTACATTGTCAGAGGGCAATGATAATAGTATACTCGAAGTAGATGACCTATCAAACGGCAGAGAGTCATGGGAGATATACTACTGCTTTACGGAAGGATATTCGATTTCTATCGGAACGGCATCTACGCTACATTGTCAGAGGGCAAAAACAATAATAATACCAATCAAAAGGTAAATACGAGTTTTGTAGGATTTACAAGTTCGCACCAAAAGCAGAGGGGACGAAGCATATGGGGTCATACTACAAGTGTCCAGATGGAAAAGTTGTGGGATCAATCCGGAGAATCAAAATTCTGCTATGAGCAGCCCACAAAGAGAGGGTGGCGGGCGGGGGGGCGATGGCGTAGTTTAATTTGCGGCGCTACAGTCAAACGGAAACGTGCTTGACGCGTGTCGCACGATTCTGAGTTCAATTCCTTTTTTTGGTTGGCTGTGGCGGCGAACGCTTGTCGGACGGATAGTTGGCCTAAATACAAAGTGGGTGACATGGAATTGCTTGGAAGCCGGTTCTGCACGAGATGTGTTGGCCGAGAAGCCCCTTTTGAAGCCGATCGGGTGGCTTATCCTGGCAAGTACAATGCATGGGAATTTAGGGAAGTTCTTCCCAGCCGACATGTCGGTCTGCTTATTAAGCACAACGCTTTACTTACCACTCCTAATCCCACCTCTATGCTTTTTTACTTTTCGTGCTCTTCATTTTCGGTTATTTCATCATCTGTTTGATTGTTGACACTATTGTATTACGCTGCACCTTGTCGGATGGCAAACCAAATAATAATAATAATAATAATAATAATAATCACAACGTTAATGCTGTGGCAAAAAAAGCAAATACATCATACGTATCGTTGCACAAGCGATGGGTTAATAATCGAGTAGGTGGGCGGCAGTTGGCATCACGAGGATAGAAATCGCCGTCACCAGAGCCCCCCCCCCCACATCCCTTTTTTTATGGAAAAAACGTACTGAGTGCCAAAAAGTTGGAGGTGTCTCTATTAGGAGTAGAAACGGTGCTCCGTCTCGAAACGGATGTGTGGTCAATGGTCCAATGACAAACGCTAGCAACAACGTTCCCCTCCCCCCCCAACCCCTTTGAGTTGAAGAGTCGGAATGAATGGCGTCGGTTTATTCACACTCAAGCTCTTCCTCCTTGGCGACATTTGTACGTAAAGACGCTTCTTCTGGGACACGAGACGAAAAAAAAACACCACCCCCGTTCCTAACTAGTAAGTTATACGACGTAGGCACCCTTTAACTTGAACATGTAGACTTATCGTCCAAATGTTGTTCGTCCTCACACCTGGGTCCACACATGGATGAAACAACTGGAATGTTTTGGCATGAGGTATCCGATGCTCTTCACACAGTTATGTCGCACAAATGAGACAGGTCGATATACCTTTCAGCTCGATTCTTCAAGAAGGTCACGCAACAAAACCGCGCCACGAACGAGATCGTTGCCAACGAGCGGCCAGCAAACGTCACATCGCGTGGGGGGTCAACTCACTGTTTAAGATAAAAAGAATATCAGTGAGACTCCATTCAAAACAAAAAAGCTATGAATATATAGATATGTTCGGAGAACGGGTTGGCAGGCACAACCTTTGACACGCTATATTCGAGAAAACGGATGAGCGATGCAGCATGGTTGGGGAGAGAACCCACGACAGCTAGTGTTACGGGGGAGGGGGGGGTGATTGAAACGCAGGGCAATGAGCAATAGATTATCCCGGCAGACGATGTCAGGTGGTCGAAGCCCTCTAAATTGCTAAAGTGCCAAGATAACACAACACCAACACAACACAAGACACTTTCGGGAAAAGACGCATTGCTCTCAAACTGAGCAACAGCAAAGACCTGTGTGGTCTAGAATTGCAGCAGTCACTCGTGACACCAACCGATGGGTATGGCAACCGAATATATATGTATGAAACTCCCCAAAAAGTCGCTTCGGACGGCTGTATCTCGCCTGAAACTTGAAGTCGACTGCTGTTGTCAGGAGCAACCAATCCACTCCCCTTTCGAGGGAGGGGGGCACTCATTATCATGCATGGCCGTGGTCTGAAGACCATAGACCCTCGCATCCCTGCAATGCCGGGACGGAGCCCGTCGGGTTTTCTTCAACCAGGCTGCCATTGCTTGCACCAAGCGCTCATAAGTGTTCGGCGGTCGCATGAAGGGTGAGCTGCATCCTATTAAGAACCGCTTGTGACGCGGAATTCGGCACCTTGTGCGTACTTTCTGGCAAATGGAAGGCGTCGAATGACTTGATGTGTAGATTGGGGAGGGGTCAAGTCAAACGTACCAGTAGTACTTATACAAAATAGTACTTTATAGCCTACTAATGCTACGTTGAGGTCGTGTACGCCTCTGCAGCAATAAATGCAACATCCAGACAATACGATGATGGTGGCATGTTTCTTCACAAAGGATGTCTATTTCAGCTGATGGATTTTCATCTGCTGGGTTCGATTTTTCAATGGAGAGATGTGTTTCTCCAGGCCCAAAGATGCTGCCGAAAACATTCATGTCCGGAAATCGACTATAAATACTGTACACCGTTCGTACAGTTTTGGGACAACTCTCCCTCCATTGGAAGACTGCAAATCGAGACCCCGGACGAACGTAAACCTGCGCATTATGTTGCCGAGTCCCGAGCGAGACAGTAATGGATATATTGTCAGTCAGGTTTTGGACTAGGCACGGAGCACGGAGCTTCTCAAGAGAGGAGCCTCATAAAAAAATAGTGCATGTCGCATGCGTCGGTATACACCAACATCAACTTTACCTACGAACCAGACCTTCCGGAAGATTGTGAGTTTTGTTCTGGTCCCGTCTTCATCGGGCTTGGAAAATAAAGCTCTTATCGTCCGATGACAACACAAGCTTCACCAAGATGGAAAGAGGGCGATTAGCAATAATCATCGTGAACCAATGCCATTATTAACCCTTTAACATCTGCACCCATGTTCTTGGGAACAAAATACTTGTAATTAGAGTAGGGAAATGTTTGCAGCAGACAAAGGGTGAAAAGCGCGCATGAACGGCAAAGTTGTTGTCACAAGAGAGCGGAAACGACAATATCACGTCCCGGCTCCTGATCGTAGAGCGACGAGAACTCGACCGGGATGATAACGCCGATATATAAAAAAAAGTGAATATTTGCACACATGTCCCATCACCCTTCGGCCCAGGGCTCACAAACCACCTCCGGCTATTGGCCACCACCCCATCACCTAAAAGGCGAACAACCCTGCATGGGGTCTATCGTCTCACAGGACGTCCGCCTTAGGCACCACGATCAGAACAAACAGATACACTTGTTGTGCATACATCCGCAAGTTTGAAGCAATACGAAGTACGATAGCATCGAGGCACTCCTACCAGGTACGAAACAGTGTGACACGTCAAACGCACCCAAAACGGCGCGGCGAGCCCACCCGCACACTGCCCTCCTCCAAGATAGCATAAAACGCCAGGTACCGTTGAGAACCCAAAAAAAATGCCAAACGAGCGCACCTTTACCTCGGATATGCATTGCCGTTAACGGATTCGCCCCGCACGATGGAGGAAGACGCAAATGAAACGGGTCACCTCGGTGCGAGAGATGCCGAAGCACATTCATTCGAACGAACGCAACCCGCTCTCAGGCACAACAGCAGTGACAAGGGCTATATTTTACTTGAAACAATTCTTGCTTCTTCTGCCCGTCCAACGGGACGCCATTCCTGCCCGGCTGATTAGTCATTACTTAGCCGACTGCAGACAGTACTGTAGTTGATTCCTATGATATACGCTGCACTATTGAAACGATATAAAACGCCTAGACCATGTTTAGGTGTCCTTGGACTTCTTCTTAGGCGGGCGGTAGAGCGCTATCACTACCGCGTGGTCACGCTCGTAGGGCTCGAGAGTCACCTGCTCCTTAGGCTTGAAGTTTTCCGTCTTCAGCTTGGAAACCTAAATCGAAAATACAACGAACAAGGAACGGACACGTAAGCGAGAAGTTGCGGTTGCGTCGACCCGTTTATTGTCGACGTCCAATCGCACTGGCCTACACTCGTCAGAGATCCGTTGTCCAGTTGTTGTCGATCGCCCAGCCTGGTATCTCGAAGTACGCACAAGCTCTATGGATAACATGCCGCGCGAACACCTTCAATGTCGCAGACGTTCCCGGCTGACGAGCAAAAGAAAATAACAAGAGCATGCCATTCTACAGCAGCAATATTATATACCAGAGGTAAATAACAAAAAGCAACATTTTAAGCAATCGCTGTTTATTAAAGTATGTGATATATTACTGTAATTCCCACCTCCTGTGCGAAGACCGCCTCTGGCGATGCCGTGGAGTCGACGCATGAAGCCTTGATCGAGATCACGCAGTGTCCTCCGTTCTTCAGGAAGTAGTGCGAGTTCAACGCTACGATACGCGCCTGATCCGGCTGTGCGACGTCAGCGAAAACAGTGTCCACCATGCCGACTAGCATGCGGTACTTGAGCGGGTGTCGTGCGTCCTCGATGATGGGGATCACGTTTGTGCGGGACTTGGCCATGTTGATCAGGTCTCGGCCGGGACGGTGAGCAAACTCTACCGCGTACACGCATCCCGAGGGCCCTACGATGTCCGCCACATGGGAGACAGTGGTACCGGCAGCTGCGCCTAGGTACAGCACCTGGGAGGGAGCAGACAGCGACATAAAGCAATCAGCCAGGTTTTCGCGTTGAACCCTTGAACCACAAAAAAAAAAATGAGCCCACACAAACTCCAAGCACCCTGTCTCCAAACTGTGGGTGCAGTTCTGAAGGGGCTAAGTAAGGTATGACATAAACCGATACGAGCCTTTTTCAATAACGCTATCAAAGAAAGGCAGATGCAAACCGATTAGATCCTAAATCGCTCTGGGCGTGGTTAAAACCTTGCACTTAACCCTTTAGCCATACGATTGCAAACATAAAAAACAAAATTCATGTAGTTAGTCCTGTACGTACCTTAGCGCCCGGAACGATGTGGATGCCGTCGACTCCTCCCAGGATAGCAGCCGCCAGCTTCGACCGGAAGGGATTCCACACGCGGTATTCGATCTTCGATGTTGTGCCGTCCTCGCTGGGGGGGGCTTCGACCGAGATAAGCTTCTCGCCGTACACAGCCTGAGCCAAGCAAGGTACACACAAACATAAAAGGAAACCAAGGATGCCAACAGTAAGTACACACAGCACACAGTAAAATCTTCTGAGGTTGCGACGCCCCGACGAAAATACGCTGAAAACAGAAAACAAGGATGCCAACTGTAAGTACACAGCAAAATGTTTTGAGCCAAGCCGCGCAAATCAAAGTACGCAGAAAACAGAAAACAACATGTTCTGTTCGTTATCCTCGCATTCAGTGGGCAGTTGTCTCAAAGCGGAGTACGGTTCAGAACAGATCGCCATAAATACAAGCTTTGTCTGAGACGGGTGGGTGGAGTGGTTTTCGCTTCTACAACTTACAAACGTTAAGAACAAGGACGCCAACGGTAAGTACACACACTAACATGTTCTGTCCGCTATCCTCGCACTAAGAGGGTAAGAGGTTGTATGGTCTAAGCGGACCACGCTTGAGAACCGATTGCCATAAATAATACCGGTACCAGGTGAATAAGAGCTTTGTCTGTGACGAGTGGGCGGAGTGGTTTTCCCTTGTTGAATTTACAAACGTTGCGTTAGACGACATGCAGTGAGTGAGACAGCTCGTCATGTCACTTACGATCGCTGCATGACAGCCTACACAGACAGGGACATCTTAACCTCAAATACCTGCAAAATCTGTTTCAAGTTTTATCAAAATCAAAAAGACATCTCAGCAAGCTGTGTGCGATACTATCTCGCATCTGTTCCAAGCATGTATCATGAATCATCAAACGATGTAACCCACACAATCAGACGGCACTCATCTTACACCAAAACAGAGCACACGAACGTGTAATACCTCATCACTTAATCGACAAAAAAGTTTGCTCGCTGCGGCCGACCCTCGAATTGCTGCGGCCAACCCTTGACTATCAGTAGTTGACCAATTAGAGCTCTACCATGGCAATGGGGATTGTCGAATAAGTGGTAAGCTCCACCGGGGCATACAGCTGGCGCAGTAGTGTTTGCCTTCCGGCTGTTGGAGGTCGTGAGCACCACTACTGTACTACGACCGTTGTACACCACTACAAGATCATATCCCAAGTCACTTTGCAGCGCAAGTCGGTGAGAACCGCTAAACATGGGACGCTACGCTGAAACGAAGCTCGTGTATTCCCTCCCGATTTCTTGGAGCAAGTAGTCACGGCCGAGCGCTTTCGTTCGACACACATCGTGCACCGGGTTCTCTCAGCATTCGCACTGCTCGTCAATTTTCGTTGAATTTTGCCAACTCACCCACTTGATCTTCGGCGATGGGAGATTACTCCGAAAAAAGTGCCTTGTGGAACACTCCGTACTAACATCAGCCGAAACTCGAAACCCCCCGCAACTGGGAAACTGAAAAGTCACGACTACGTCAGCGATATTAAAATCACGACTACGGGGGTGTTTACTGTAGTAGTCATCTCCAGATTTCAGGCCTGGCGGTTCGGGTTGGGGTTAGAGTAAGGTGCCGGTCTCGAGGGTTGTGAGAGCTGCAGCGATGGGATTTGACAGGTCTACGGCGTGATATGCACTTAGGGTTAGGGTTTTTGCACAGAGAGACGCTGCAGCGGGACTCCGCTGTCGTTGCACGCTGGTCTGTGAGAGCTGGCTAATGTGCTGGAGAGGACGGATGCGGCGGGAATAGGCGAAACGCAAAGCCTGAAACCCCGGGATGGCTCCTAAATGCCCCCGTAGTCGTGATTATAATCTCGCCTACGCAGTCGTGAATATCTGCTCCCGCGCAACCGACAGCAGGGGTGTCAGTCTACAGATACACTACCAACAGTCTACCATTAGACCACCGTAGATTTGGACGAAAAATATCAACGATTTTTTTTTGCGACTCGAGACTATCGATACTGAACTATTGCACTGCTGGCGTTGGATCCAGACGGCATTCCAGACAGAAATGTTGTTCGTAGTCGGCAATAGTGTAGTCTACACAGTAGAGCAGACGAGGGCAATGTTCTCGGATGCAGCCTGAGTAGCTACCGCACGCTCGTAGCACAGTGATATTTGTCGCGCGTGACTTGTCTCGCTTGATGTTTGTGGAACATTACAGAATACCAGTTCCCAGGTACAAAATAGGTGGAGGTACTCTGCCTGTCATCCTGGAACCTCGCTTGAGCTTAGTTTGGTTTGCTTTCCTACGCACCCTTAAGACTAGACTCCTTGCGTCTTTTTGTGACCACGGACGAGGTTGTACCAATGAGGCAAAGCGTGATCATCTTCAAATCAACAACAGCAACAACTGCGCAATGATGTTGTAGATTTCCATGCACAAATACTTAGTAATAGACTAAGCCTGTGGCTCAAAAGTCTCTTCATATCATAGCTAGGGCGTACAGTCTGTCTGTCTGTGATCTGTCTGTCTGTCGGTGGTTTACATCATGGAACGCGAGACCTTTAGTATGTTGATAGGTACGCGTACAAGATCGATTTCGACCAACTTGGCGTGTAGAGAAGCGGACAAGTGTGCGCTACGAGTTAGGTGGGGGTTGTTTGGTCGCAAGCCGTTTCGAATTGGCCGCGATGGTCATGCTGCAGTGTAAATAAATTAAAGCTCCTGCCTCGTGATTCGTGTTGGTTTTCCCAGAAAGGCGTATGAGACTTTTTATATTTCTTGGTTACTTTTTCGTACGCAACAAATCCTAGTACTACTGCTGTAATGGCTTAGGACGCACACGACCTACAAGTACGAGGCAGCCTTGCCTCCTTACCACTCTACAAGTAGATACCTGGTACAAATCATAGTATACCGGTACTGCTGTAACCCCATCGGGAAATCTGGCCGGATATCTTAGTTTCTTGTGTACCAAGTATGACACATACCAGTGTACCTGGTACTGTACCCGGTACAGTATACCAGGTACCTGGTATGAGTTGGTGGCTGGGTGGTACAGGATCACCTTGAAGCTGGCAGTAAAGTACAAAAACTGAGTATCATACCGTACAAAAAAAGTCGATGCCAACACGCCTACACGGCATGCCAAACCAATTCCCGCCGCCAACCCACCTTGCCGGGGGCACTGTTGAGTGTGCACAAGGCGTCTTCCTTTCCTCTCGCGATGAACACGCCCTCGTGCCTGTGGGGTTCCACCACGACCTTGGCCCCTCCCTTCATCCCGCCTCCGCGGCCGCCTCCGCCCCGGCCGCCGCCCCGGCCGC
Source organism: Laminaria ephemera (assembly GCA_036873875.1). Classification (NCBI taxonomy): domain Eukaryota; class Phaeophyceae; order Laminariales; family Laminariaceae; genus Laminaria; species Laminaria ephemera. The sequence continues at coordinate 1,263,205 of JAYJMJ010000431.1, read as the reverse complement.
CGCCCCGGCCACCACCTCGCCCTCTTCCGCCATCCCTACCTCCTCCACGCCCACCGCCTCGCCCACCGCGGCCGCCATCCCGGCCACCACCGAAAGAGCCTTCAGAAGTGGAACAAACGAGAACGATTCGAGCAGGAACAACGATTCGAGGGTCCTATAAGGTTGATTGATTGCATTGCTGCTGCTACCGTGTCTCTTGTGAAGTATCCCAATCATAACTGCATGCATGTTTTGGGCACAAAACTATTTGCACTTACGAGTAGTGTGCCATAATTTTTGCAGCATCTATGAAAAAATGGGTGACTGATGTGGGTTGTGGTGTGGGTGGACGGACGCATGTTTTGGCGTTTTCGCGGTAGAGTATAACACGATTGCATATCTCGGATGGGGCTGCGCGAAGCCATGAGTGAGCAGCAGGGTAGGTTGTTGTCGCTCTGTATCTCTGGCATGAGACGAGCTGATATCGCGTATCGTCTACAGGACGGGAGGTGAAGGGGGCTCATCGAGCCCTTTATGTACCAGTTTGGTTTGCTGGACAGGGTGAGCCCAAACACATAAAAAGTCCCGCCTAAGGAGCACGGGGTGAAAGACCACAACCAAAGAACCACGAGCCCTTTGACAACAACTTCTTGCAAACCCCACATGGGACTTCGATCGGGGCGACTGGACTGGGGCGTATGCAATGAGCGCCAGGCGCCGCTCTCCCACACAAGCACTTGGTGCATACCCTATTAATAGATATATTTTATCGTTTGGGAACAAGGAATGATGGCCACGTGATGGACAAGATTTGAGCGGCCCTTTTCACATCTGTTGAAGGCTCTCACCTCTTCCACCTCGGCCTCCTCTGGGTGTTCCACGGCCACCGCCTCTACCCCCTCCTCTGAACCCGGACATGGTGTTTGTGCACCGTTGTTAGCAGTCTGAGCGACCTCCCGTTAGCCGTGGCCAGTGATGTGAACTCTGGATTTTGCTCAACATTCCCCTCCTACATAACGCCTACACTCCTGTTATGAAAACCTTTTATCCTCCATCCATCGGCCATGAATCATGACAACATGGAAGAAGAGGATCATAGCTCTATCCTCTATCCCCTTATGTAGCGCCATCACTCCTATTATAAAAACCTTGAAAGCCTTTTCGCGTTCGGCGTAGTCTGCGTATTTACGTCGTTCTACGAGAGGCACAACAGGTAGGTTGTCTTTGTGTGTGTGCGTGCGTGTATACCCACTTCATTCACAGAAACACCATCACCACCACCACCACCGCCA
>JAYJMJ010000431.1:1237080-1252785 GCA_036873875.1 Laminaria ephemera | reverse complement strand
GCTCATCTGCACATGTTTTGAAGGCGTGAGCTATACACGACAGATGAGCTAGCTCATGAGCTGTCCGGGGTGTGAAACCTTTGGTAGTTCGATACTCTGTTGTGGCAGTATTCGATATTGCAGATATTTCGATGTGGTATCTGTGGCCGTTGGTGCAAAACAGAGGTCAAGAGCGACCTGTTTGCGTGATGTCCAGTTGCTTCTTATACCCTGGAAAATATATACCCTATGCGATAGGCTATCGGGCGAACAAAAGGTCGGAAATTACGAGTATCGATACCTATCGCGGACCACAACAGGTTGATTTTGGGGTGTATCGATAGGTATTGTAAGCACCGATAGGGTTAAGACAGTGGCTGCAATAGCTTATTGTGTGACCGGTATGCTTGTGAAGGTGTCTATCGATAGGTATCTTGGGCACCAATAGAGTTTTGAAAATGATTCCCTACATTCTATCGATGCCTTTGTTTTGTAACACCATCAATCGACGCCTATTAGTTAAAGCGATAGGTGTGCAATGATATCGATCGACACCTATTGCTCAATGTAATAGGTTTGCAAGGGAATCGATCGATACCCATTGCTCAATTGAATAGGTTTGAAGGGGTATGGATCGATATCTATCGCTCAATTCAATAGGTTTGCAAGGAAATCGATCGATACCTATTGCTCAATATATTTGAGTTGTACGGGCATCGATCGATACCTATTGCTTGTAACAATATATATACCAGGTACTTCGAAGTGTACCTTATTGTTTAACACTATAGCGCCTCAAGCAACAGATACCCGATATCCTCTAGTTTAAATGGGTACGCTGAATGATAGGTTTGTGAGGATATCAATCGATGTTATACCTGATGTTGCACAACAGAATACCAACACTTTTCAACGGTACCGGTATCGATTATACCTATGTACCGATTGATGGTGCAATGGCCTATTGCAATTTTCAATTAAGCCAATTGAGGTCATCAATAGGTATCGATCGACAATTTCGCACACCTATCCTGAGGACAATAGCCTATTGTACCATTTTCTCTGAACCTATTTGTCAAGAAATAGGTACCGATCAACAATTTCACACACCTATCCTAATAAGTAATAAATAGCCTACGTATTGGACCATTTTTGCTGAACCAATTGTTGTCATCAATAGGTATCGATCGATCATTTCACACACCTATCCCTAAAAGCAATAGCCTATTGTGCCAATTTTACTGAACATATTGGTTAAATAAATAGGTATCGATCGACAATTCCACATACCTATTCTAAGAATAGTCCGGGTTCAAATCTCGGTATGGAGATTTGTATTTTTAGAGAGCTGGTCTAGTGGTTAACCTCGAATACTGCTAAGGTTGGAGTCAGGGGTTCAAATCTCGGTATGGAGATGATAATTTTTTTTTTAATTGAAAATTAAAAATACACTACAGCTGTGAGATCGAGGATTTCGTCGAAACTCATCTTTGCAAGCTGTGTATGATACTCCGATCGCGCGTGTTACGGGATGTGTATGTCCTCATGAAGGATTATAGGTCGGCGACTCCCCTTAGTACTACAGTAGTTAGCACCAGGGTCAACAGGCTGATACGAAGACGTCGGTCTTTAATCAAGCTGTGCACAGAAACTATAAACTTCTTAGAGGGGGACACAATCTGACGACTATGGAACGCACAATCTGACGGCTGTGGAACGCACCAGCTTTTTATATATACCTGGTATATACAAGGGGGGCTCCACCGCGGCGGGCTGAAGCCCGCCTGTGGCTCCGCGCATGCCCGTATTGTAGGTAAAAGGAGCGGAGATCGACCGTAAAACCGACCGTACTGTCAAGGGGTGTACGGTGGTAATTAATTAGTTGATGTCAATAGTATTGAAAGTGTGAGGTTGACACTTTGATTTCTGGACATAATGTCGTTTAAAGAGGACAACAAATGAACATTCGGTTAGGATGCAATATTATTTTGTTATTGACGCATGACGTGACACCACCGCCCGCTTCCACGTTGTTGACGTTCTCCTTATTATTTTTTGTTTTAGGCTATGCTCGCGTCGTCGGCCCACGACATAGCAATACCGTCGTTGCTGCCAAACTTAACCCTGAACGCGTACAACATCACAAATGAAAGCCTCTGTCTGATCGGGACGTGAGATGCAGGTAAGGTTGGACCTGCTATCTGCTGAAAGTACCCGCCGCGACCGATCTATATCTATACTGCAGGGGAACGCTCAAAATGCATGCACTGATTTGTTTTTGATGACACTACCGCCGCTTCCACATTGGTCCACTCAGGACATAAGTACCACCGATCTTGCCAAATCAAAACCTGAACGCGTACAACACTATAATTTAACGACAGTCTGATCGGGACGTGAGCTGCAGGTAGTGACGTAAAGTAACCTGCTGTATGATGCACGTACCCGGCGCGATCGATGAGTGCTTTCTCTACACTGCAACAGAACGCTCAACATACCCATGCTGTAAGGCAATGCTGAACATGCCTATGTTGGAAGGCAATGCTCAACATGTACCCTTGGTATAACACCTCCCACTGATACCACCATCGGCAGTACTATGTACCATGCTTGCTTCTGTATGCTGCCCATATGATGCTGCTACTGCGCTATTAATAGTATGCTAGTATATCCTTTTCCCCTGGGCAGCTCCGCAGCATTTGGGACCTTCATTTGTTATTGATAGTATCCTCGGCCAATAATCTCATGCATGCGGGCAACAACACACTACACTGTTACTAATGCGGTACCACCACTATTACTACTACGTAATACTGTGCAAGTATGTCCCTTTCCCCTTGGCAGCACTGTCGTAATTAAGGCCTACATCCTTACCTACATCCACGGCCATTTTACGCGCATGCTTGAAGCCACACATATACTACATATACTACTACTGCTACCGTCGATGCACATACCACTACGCTACTAGAGGCGCAACATCGGAGTGACATGTTGCGCAGGCACGGAGGCGTTCTCTCAACACGGTAGATCCCCCCGACGTTGTAAAACACGCCTCTCACTACGTGAGCTAGACCGCCAGGGTACCGTCTTTTTTTTTCTCGTTTTTGTGTTTTGGCAGTAATCGAGATGGTGGTCGAGTTAGATCATATTGTGCGGAGTGGAGAACCTTAACTCCGCGCAAGGGGGATGATATCGCGTAGTGTGCATATGGTAAGGCACCCACGAAACAGTTACATAGTATCCCAATTGCTGTCTCTGGAAGTGGCCACACCAGGTAACAAATTAATTCATTCGAAGCTGTCATCTATATGCAAGAACGTACGCACATGGTGCGGAAGTTTTTCTTAGTAGAATGCAGCTCACCCATCATGCGACTCGCCGAACATCTTAAGGCGTTTCGCGCTTGGTGCACGCGATGTTTGCCTGGTCAGTGAAAACCTGACTTGCTCCGTCCCGGCATAATAGGGATGCGAGGGTCTATGGTCTTAAGACTACGGCTATGCATGAAATGAGTACACCCCCCCTCCCCCCGATCGTAACTCCACCTAAACCGGTAACCCCTGGGGCACACGATAGGTTGTGCAAACGGTGTGATCGATTACTGTACTGCAACACACTTCCACTACTACTGTCTGCTGCACGTACTCCTACTGTTATTGCGAGCTCATGTCTTGAGCAACGCAGACGTTACGCTTGGCACGTTGACGAATGGCGGCGTCGAACGTGGACTAAGCATAATCCAGTGTCGGCGATCTTCAGGCACCTGTAGACACTGAATGGGCTACGTGTGCAGCATTGGGCATAAGGCTTAGAGAGTTGTAATGGCGTGAATTGGTGTCGTAACGTAGATATATATATGTATTGTCAGTGTTCGCATTTTGTAGATCCGGCAGTGCTGATCCAGTGAAGGTGATACCGATGACTTTGTCGTACTTTAGTTGTGCTGCAGTAATTTTTGGCTGGCCCATGTAGGTGAATGGATTAGACATTATATTAATGTACTCGTCGAACTCAGGGTTTACGTAGCTTTACCAGGTACGTAGTTGTTTGGTTGTCGTATAATACCCTTGCGTTTGTAGAGGTCGACAGTTTTTGTACGCGTTTAACTCACAGGTTGCCACTTTGTCGTAAGCAATGCTTACAGACTGTAGATGTACTCCCTCTACACTCCCTATACCTGGTATGTTGCAGGCCAGCAGAGGTCCACCTTGGGACTCCTTTTTTTTTTTTTGTCAAAATCATCATTTTTACTTTCCAGCTCAACTCGCGGAAGGTTTACCCTCCGCGACAAGCCGTGGTTACAGGTGTCTTCCCTTCTCCCCCCCGGTACGTGCCTTAATTTTTATTGCGCATAGAGTTCAGCATTGCCACTGCTCGTCGATTTTCATCGAATTTTGCTAGCTCATGCTCTCGCGCTTTCCGCCAGTCAATCTTTACGCAAGAAAATGTCCCTACGAGTATGATAGAATGCGACACGAGTATGACTTTGGGAGGATTTGAACCTACGTTATCGACTTTAGTAGGGACGAGGTTCACCTACTATCCCACCGGGGACGCCAGGTGGCTATGATTAGTCCTGACGACTGTTGGGTAACTCGACCAGTCCACCTGTCCCGGCAGGTTGTCTGTGGACACTCCATGAAGTCCGCCTATCCCATTTGCCCGGAAGGTTCCCCGAGCCTTCTGTCGTGCCGCTTGTGACGACGTCCGTCACGCACTGCCTCGCTTCTGCCTTTCGTCTGTCCGACCTGGGCTGGTCGCCCCTATGGGCTATGACCTATGACGGCAAGAAAAAGTTGGTTAGAAAAAATTGTCTCTTTCGAACCTTCATTTGATAGCCCATAGGGTCGCCCTCTTGTACGTCGTAGCGCTTACTCAGCGTCCCCCAACCCACCATCGTTGTAAGTTAGGGAGAGCACCTGCTAGTGCAGGAGGGCAAGGTCTCATACCCTCCGACGACCCCGGAACGTAGTCCTCTCAGAAGTAGCGATGCTAACCTGCCGTCGTGGGTCAACCGGAACTTTTTTATACCTCACCCAAAAACCGACTTTGGGGCAGTACACGCTTCTCCTCCCCCGAGAACATTTGTCATGAGAGTTTGAACTGGCGTACGTGAAGGGAACAATCCCACGGGCTAGGCATTTACCTGGTAACGAAAAAAACGGTAAGAGACACAAATGGGATTGCTAAGATATCGGATTGTTGCTCAGTTGGGGAGCCCAATGTCCCCCCAAAATGTCCCCCCACCGTAACCTGACTCGAATAGACGTACCCACATCGTCGCTTATCCTGCTTGTTGCGTCGAAGCCGATGCGTGCTATGGTAGGGTGAACAAAAAAACACTGAGGCCCCTAACTTGAGCTCTAATCCGACTTTGAGAAAAAAACAAAGTGCAACCGGATGAAAAGTTCCGTGGCCTAGGTATATATACTATGAACAGACTAGCGAATGATAGTGTTAGACACAAATGATGTCCCAACGGTATTGGGTAGTCTCATTACTAGTAATTGAGAAGCCCCGTCAGTCAGAAAGAATTTGGCCAAAAAGGGCTAGAAGTTCCCCTGTCGCAGCATGCGTGGGCAACAAAACAAACCTCAACCTTCTCTGTATCACTCACTTTACGTGCTGACACCTTGGATATTTTTTTTATGATTGAAGCGTAACATCAGCCGCCGATGTAAAGTCAACTGCACGAGGGTTTATCTCCGGATCGCTATGAAGGTCTTGGTCTTGGACGGGGTTTGGCCGAGGCCGAGGCTCACTTGTGTTTTAGTGTATGTGGCAAGGAGGTGCGTTCACAAACCTCTCTAGCGTTAAGCGAGGGGCTATTTTATAGTGAGAAGAGGGAGCTTGGGTCATTCTCGTAGAGGACCCTAGACTCCCGGTTGCGTTCGGGTTTGATATTGTCGAACGTCAACCATTATGAAGGTCCATTATTGATGGCAGGTCTCATAGATCGGGCGTTGGTTGACGCATCTTCATGGTTGGCATGTGTGATCGGAGATGGACGGTATCTACCTACCCTGTCCTTCACATCGCTCGCAATATAAACACCATCAGATCTTGGTAAAAAGTAGGCGAAGGCACCTTGCCACTTACTTAGTCGACCCTATGGCTGAGGGTCACTGTGTACGATACGAATATAACTAACTCTAACCCTAACCCCAACCCAATCAACCAATGTTTAGGGCTAGTCCTGTTCGTATCGTACACAGTGTGCGTCAACCATACCAATAGTGTCGAATAAACGGTAAGGTCTACTGAAGTAGGCAAATAACTCCCCGGGAATAAATCTGTTTTGTCCTGTACGTGACGGTCTGGCAGGACTTAGATACTAGCCTCGCTCGAAGAGCCGCACACCCACATTGCCTACTTCAGATAAACTAAACCAAACCTTGACGCTTTTACCACTAAAAAAAATATCCACGTAGTTTGCCCTCTAAAACGTGCGTGCAATTCGGCAGGGGTTGTCGACCTTCCCTGTTCCATGCATTTTGCGTGCTGACCTGCTGACACCTTGGATATTTTTGGTGTGTAACACGTGTCGGTTTCACAGGACCTGGATACTATGGCCAACGCGTCGGGACACGTGGAATGCGTCTGCAAGACCAGCACAGAAGGCGTTCGCCGCTGTAGCTAATGCCATCGCACGATATGAGCCCGTGACAGTAGGAGTGCCTCCGGGATCGGAAGACTCGGCACGAGCACTCCTAGACGACAGGGCCAGCATTACCATTGTCGTCATCGAACAGGATGACGCGTGGATCCGCGATACAGGGCCTTTGTTTGTCGTTTCCGACAGCGTCGTTTCCGAAAGCAAGGGGTTCGGAGAGTATCCCAGACAGCAACATGTCCGTGGTGTTGATTGGGCTTTCAATGCGTGGGGCGGAGAGCTGGGAGGGTGTTTCTCGAGCTGGGATAAGGATACGACGATTGGGAGCGCGGTTCTGAGACTCGCGAACGCTGAGCGTTACGCCTCGAAAATGATCCTCGAGGTGCGATGACGGTTGTGCTAACTGTTGCTTACGCATGTATCGTAGCGCTACTGAATGGACCATCTCAGACCAAGACCATGGTCGGGGGGGGGGTTCCCCATTTTCTCTAACGAGTTTAGGCCACCCTTGCGCGTCGCTCTGTACCTCACTCGCAAACGGGACTTAAAAAGAATTTTGTGGGCGCAGCGGAACAAACATTTCTATGGCGGGGCATATCGGGAAACCGAAACGCACATGGGTAGCCACTCTCGCGAGTGGCTCTGAGTCGCTGAAGAAAGAGCCACTAGAAGTGACCCACCCCCCTACGGTAGCCTTCGTGCCCGGACATAAATCGAGCATAAATCTGTATTGTCATGTGTGCATCTTGTATATTCCTGGGACATAGTATTGGGGAGTTTTCTCAGGTCTCGCCGAAAGCAATACCGCGATATGTTACACGTGACCATGCTTTACATTGCGTTGTAACGCCGTACTTACTCTGTAACGCGACCGACTTGTCAGGGAGGATCAGTTCACGTAGACGGGGAGGGGACTCTGATCACTACTGAAGAATGCCTCCTCAACCCCAACAGGTGAGATTACAGCAGCTCTATGGCGCAGATAGGAAACCTAATTTTGTTCAACCAACTACTGTACCTGAGCCTCTCTTCTCTCCTCTCCTACACGTAAGACCAGATCACAACTATATCGCGGAATATCGGTTTACTTGAAGAATGAAAAAAACGTGCCACCTGTGGGTTGACGAAGGGGTTCGTTTCACACCCTATATTTTGAAGCGTGTGGATACGTTTCCCGTGTCGAACGAATACAAAGTTGGCGCATACCAGGTGTTTTATACGGTTTTAGATTTGCTGATAGCTCTTGAAAGGTATACCAGGCATGCACCAACCGGAAATTGAAGCAAGCGGCGGTTAGATAATTAGTGTGGTACCTGGTATATGTTTGGCCGTAGCAAAAGCGAAATGAGTAGAAATAGACGATGTCTTCCTTTTTCACTGCACATGCGCGATTTAACCCTTTTGGAGCACGGATAGAACGACCAAATACTTGATAAGTGCGATGTTGCCCACTGTCTCTGTGAGCGCGCAGCAGTACGAGTAAGATCATGCCGTGCAACTTGTTGCATTGTCGCAGTTCGAACACGAAAGGTCTAACCCGATCGCCAAGCCCCCCTTGCCGATGCTGTAAATGTCACTTTTTTTCGTCACGTTTTCCCTCTTTAGTGTCAGTTGTGTTAGTTGTGTTTATGTCTGCTGTGCTCACTTCCGCTCTCGTTGGTCGTCGTTTGGTTTCTTTTTTTCCAGAAATCCGACGCTGACGAAGAGCGAAATTGAAGATAACCTTCGAGAGTACCTCGGTGTGGACACAGTGGTGTGGCTGCGAAAGGGTACTATCGGAGATGTTGACACCGATGGTCACATCGACAACCTCGTCGCGTTTGTGCGGGCTGGGGAGGTGAGCGGTTGCCGTTTGACCCGTTCAGAACTGCAAAGAGTATTCCGCACTGTCTCCAAGTGTTTTATCCCCACCACGGGAACGCGCAGGTTAATGTTTGCTTTATCATACGTACCGGTATACCGTATACCTGGTGGATAACACGAAATGTATCCCACCCCCTTTGATGAATTTCTGAGCCGATTTTCTTCGAAACAAGGAGGAAATACGCAACGAAAATAATGTTTTTGGAAAGTTGTCGTTATATGACATGATGACATGATGACATCATCTTTCCATAGACGCATCGCTCGACATTTGCACTCTTAGACTACCCGTTGTTGAGAAAATCTTTGAAATTCGTCTGATGGGGTGTACTGTCTTGACTTGATTATAGTATACGGTATGTACCGTGCAAGTTCTCAGGCCTCGCAATCAGGTGTCGCTGTCATGTGTTTGGTGTCGTAGGTGGTACTGCTCTAGAGGGACCCCCTTGCTATAAATAGTCGTCAAGCCTCGCACCTGGTGTTGCTGTCACGTTGCTATGGTCTGTTGATTGTTTCTGTGATGTGTTTTGTGTTTTAGGTGGTAATGCGCTGGACGTACGAGTATGACGTAAGGGACGATTAGCACACGTCCAAGTCGCGCACCTGGTGTTGCTGTCATGTTGCTGTGATGTGCTTCTTGTTGTCGCGTGTTTATTGTTGCTATCATGTATGCGTTCGGTGTTTTAGGTGGTACTGCACTGGACGGATGACGTGGAGGACGAACAGCACACCATCTCTGTGGATGCTCTTGACAGACTCGAGAAATGCACAGATTCTAGAGGGAGACGACTAAAGGTATAATACGATGAAATACGATCCACTACCGGGGAGCATCATATGGCGCTTGGATTGATGATACTATTAATAATATTAATAGTATTGCTGTCGCCAGGAACTCTGCCCAGCAGGATCTTTGTAGCTGTTGTCAACGTGCGTGCGTTGGTGGATGGTGGACGGTATTCAGGGGGACACCGAGAACAACATCGGTTTTGTGATTTTCGGTCGGCGGCGGCGGACGGAAAAGCAGGCTTCAGCGACCTCGACAGAGTCCTTATTTTTAGGCGCGGCGTAAATCAGAAACTCGCATTCGCTCGCAACCAGTTGCGCCTTTTCGATTTTATTGAAACAAATCTTGTTGAAAGTATCATGCTAGGTACTAAACAGACTCGCGTTGAAGTGAAGTGTTTAGCGACGGAGATCCGTGTTACGCACATATCGTTTCCCTCGAAAGTGGAAAATAGTTAATTATTTCACCCTCACACTGCCTATAGCATGCTCTCGTTTCCTAAAAAAATAACTACCTGATATAGTACGTAGTTAATTACTTGTTTAGTATTTCTAATGTGTGTTTTTGGGTGCCTTTGTTGATTGGTCCGATGAAGGTTTACAAGTGTCATCTTCCGGGCCCGATATATACATACTTCGAAGGAAGACGTGGCATCTCTAATTTAAAAATGCTTTCGTTTCCTTAAAAAAAGCTTTAAACTTTTCAACGTTTTTTTCTCTTGTCATGTTTGTTTTTGTTTTGTTTTTTCGGATGGTCCGGTGCAGGTGCACAAGTGTCCGCTTCCGGGCCCAATTTATACTTCGAAGGAAGACGTGGCATCTCTGGAACAAGCACCTGGCTCACAGGAGAGAACGTCCGGTAAGGAGTCACGTGCGCCAATACCGATACTGTACCAGGTATTATTAACGCGCCGACAATACGTACAGCAGTTGCTCCGTGGTTGTGCCGCCATTGATGAACGTAAGCATCGCTTACACGGCCGGGCTACTGTCGTGTGCACGTCTGCGACGATCACTTGTGCGGCGTGTGCTTTGTTTTCATTGTGCGCGCTGCTGCTTGCTGCTGCTGCTGATGCCGTCGGCTTGATTGTGCTGCTCTCTTTCTCGGCCTCCTCCGTCCTTAGGAGAGAGGTTGGCAGCGTCGTATGTTAACTTTTACCTGGCGGCTGGCGCGGTGATCCTGCCTGCTTTCGGCATGCCCCAAGACGAACCTGCGCTCCAACTTTTCAAGGTACAGCAGTACGCTGCTTCAAACAATGGAGGGCCTGCGAAGGTCCAGCACGCACAATTCCCGCTCCCGCCCCCCCCCATATGGTACCCGTTAACTATGGCCAGGATTGACATGATTACATCCCCACCCCCCCTGCCCCTATGTTGCCCTTTTTGGTTAAACAACTAATCTGCGGAATGTGGACGGAGACGTGCTTGGAAGTACGGTAAATATCCCGTTTTATATACGTGCGAGCGTCTTTTGTAGCCGTGCGAATGTCCAGCACGCAGGTTTTCCGCCTCCGCCCCCCCATGTTTTTGATAAAACAAACGTAGCATTGGACTGTTAGCGGGTGGAACGTACACGCGACGCGTAGTCTAAGGGGTGAAATGATCGCAATGTAGTGTTTGTTGTTTGGAGACGGCAGGAGACGGTACAAATTATATTTGTGTTTTACTTTGTTGGGAGTCAGTACTGTTCAGATGTTTGTCCATGGACTTGTGGGCGGAGTTGTGCTTGAAAGTAAACTCCGTTCTATATACCAGTACGTGATTGGACAGTCGATGTATAGAGCTCTATGGCTGTCCGAGCGTTTTTTTGTGGCAGGTGCGATCGCATGATGTGAGGCGCGCGTTGAGTTGAACGAACGCGTACGTACTTACCGTATCGCCCGTAGTGTAGTGAGATAAGATACAGCCCGATGGCGCTATGAAGCCCAAATGGTACGGCTGCGAGTTGATTTTACTGCAAGTCGCCGACTAGTTACTACCAGGTATTAATTGTTGGCTAGGTAGTACAGTTAGTTGCGTGAGGTAGATTGCGGAGCTCTACGTCTTTACATCTGACCGGCGCGTTTGTGGCTCGACTTGTGGGGTTTTTTATTTATCAAGATTACACCAGTTAGTTGGATTTGACTCCGCCACCGAACTAATAACTAGCTGTGAAGTCCAGGTCACTCAACAGCCCTACCAAACGGTGATTGACTGGGGACAGACGCGTGTCGCTACATTCGATCTCCACCCTCCCGAACCAGCTGTCTCATTATAAGATACTTTGTAGCTCTCGCTAGGAACTCGCGCTGGTGGATATTTGCAACTGTCGTCAACCGTGTGCGTTGGTGGGAGGCAGAAAAGTTGAGAAGAAGAACTCGACCGTTCCTTGGTTTGTTCTTTTTGGGAGATGCCGGGTCGTCGGAAGGGACACGAGGATTTGGGCACGCGAGGCTGGGAATGAGCCTCCTTTGTTGTAGCGCCGTCGTATATTCTAGAAACTCGTTTCGCTTGTAGTTATACCCACGCATACAGCACCCTCCATTCTCCCCTGCCCATCGCCCGCCAGACGCTATTTCCAGAACGTGAAGTCGTGCAAGTGATGACGCGTGACATAAGCTTGGGGGGTGGAAACATCCACTGCATTACGGCGCAGCAGCCTCGAGGTGCCACAGGAGTCCCATCTTAGAGCCCCTGCACCCACGCTTTGGGGGACAAACTACTTGGAGTTAGTGTGGAATATGTTTTGCAGTTATCTAATGGTTAACCCGCTTAACGCTGCACTCCCGATATGGGGACAAGGCACTTGGAATAAGACTAGGATAGTTTAGGAGGTGGAAAAAGGTTTTTTCCTTTGGGACTTAAGAGGGAAAATCTGTCGAAAACATATGATACGACGATTACAGCATCAGCCACGCGAGGGAGAAGCCCGGACTGCTGGGACGTTATATAGGGAAATTTGTCCCCAAGTGCAACGGAAGGCGATGCACGACACGCGCGCAGCATGCTGATATGTGCTCGTGCTGCTGCGCGCTCTTCCTCGTAGACGGGCGATAATATCGCATCGCACGTGTCGTGTTTCTGGTCGCTAGACCTGGGTTGCAAAAGGGCTACCAGGTATATAATATCCCTTTCGGCAGTGCATTCCCGATATGGGTACAAAATAATGTGCACCCTGTGGAACTGCATCCACGTTTTGGGGGACAAACTGCTTTGAATGTTGGAATTGGTGTGGGATATTTTTGCAGGGGTGTTAACAACCGTTGGAACCCGTACCCACGCCTTGGGGGACAAATTAGTTGGCAAACTACTTGGATTTTGAATGGGATAATGTTTGCAGTGGTTAAAGGGTTCATTAAAGCCCGTTGGGAGTACACCTACGATTTTGGAGACGATTTGCTTGGATTTACCGTAGAATATATTTTGCAGTGTATAGGGCTGCACCCACGCTTTGGGGACAAACTCTGAAGGTACTCTGGGTGGTAGGGGCACAGGAGGTGACGGTACTGGGAGGCACCGCTTCGCGTTGTTTAGCTAGTTAATATTGGTTGCTCCTTCGTTAGACCAGCAGTCGTGAGACAAGTCGGAACTCCAAGTGATTCAATGGGCGGTGGATTCTCCCAACCCCCCGCCGCTCGTAATAATCATGCCCCGTCACATCTACAGGTGACCAGTTTAGGACCTAAAGAACACACTCCTGGAACAGCCACATACTATATCAGGTCCACAAGGACCGTTCTAGGGACCTATCTTCATACGAAGTATCTATAGCTAGATACGAGCATCACTCCATAGCAAAACTCCTTGGGAATAGTGTTGGAAAGAAAATGTTGCAGTGGTGAAAGGGTTAAAAAAGTTGTTGTGTGGCCAAACACGCTTGGCGGCAAGGTATCGGGCGGGCGCTGTACTGTCAAGACGCGCGCAAAAAAAGCCTGGTCTCTTGCGGGCTCCCAATGTGGTCTGCTTTGTGTTCTGTCTGTTTTTGTTTTGTTTTGTTTTGTTTCTCCCAATTTGTTTTTTGCAGGTACCTTTTTTTCCTCCTTGCGTAGAGTATCCAATTTTCCTTGGTATATTTATCTTGACTTTCTCTCCTGCAATGTATCTAGTTTGCTAAGCCTGGCTTATATAGCCAGTATGTTTGGCGTTGCGTTGCCAATTTTTTTCTTACGACTGTATTTGCGATGTATCATAATCTCTGTCTCGTAGTATTTGTGACCACAGAGCTTGTATCTAGGATGAAGAATCATCACGATCATCACGGAATGTGCTAGACATCGGTGGGTAGAAGGAACGGTTTAATGCACTTGAGTAACGAGCACGCTCAACCGCTTTACAACTGCACCCAACCCACGTTTTTGGACACAAATTGCTTGGAATTAGTGGGGGATATGTTTTGCAGTTTTGTGGCAACATCACTCGCGTGAGATCTCTACAGGAGACAGAATCAGAACGGACACTAGGTGTGCTGATGTCGTTCGGTTAACATACTCGGTTTAGTGTCAAGACTTATTACCCCTTTGGGATTTGAGGAGACAAGTGTCACACTGTTGACCCTGGTGCTATTACGGAGGACCATAGTAATCAGGACCCACGATTTACACAAAAACCTATATATTCCACTTTTTTTACTAACCTAGAATTGGTCCTCATTACTAGATTACTACGTTCCCCCGTAATAGAGGCACCTCCAACGTTTGGGCACTCATTACGATTTTTCCGCATACCTGGTATTTTATAAAACTGTTTGCTTGTCTTATACCCTTCCTGGCTACGGTACACGGGGTGCATCTTTAGGGTGTTGTATTACAGCGGCTCAGGGCCACTCCATGATGAGTGGCTAAATGTTGTGGAGTGATCTACGTAGATGTGTAAGCTATAGATAAGACGTGCCATGGTGTCAGTTCTCTCATGAGCTGCAGAATGTGGCATGTCAATAGTGTCAAAATTCTTTTGTATGATGGTCGGCAGATAAAGGCGATGCTTCATGAAAGCATCGCACATCCGATCAGTGTGTTCTAGGGAGTGTGTTCTTTAGTTTTATGTTTGGTCCTTTCTGTGTGATATTGAGACACGAATAATGGAGCAATGAATGAGATGCCATGAGCCATGGAGAAGGGCGACCTACCCAGCACCGACACCTTGCGTCCCCACGGGACATTCCTTCACATTTGGCGTCGTCGGCAGGACTAACTTACTGTTTCGTGAGTTTTAAGCTTTTGTGATTGTTCATTTCGCGATATGCGCTGCCATAGAATTGCCTGTTACGCTGCGCCAACAAAAACTTATTAGAATCCGTTCTTGAGTGAGGTATAGGGCTGCTCGCGCTGATGGCCTAAACCCGGTAGTAGGTTTGGGAATACCCTCGCTATCGCAGCTCGGGCCAGCATCTGTGTGCTGTTCACAGTAATCTGTTAGCTTCACTCATCGACATCAAGCACACTCACTACGTATACGTACATCATCGACATCGAGCTCACCCACTACGTATACATGCTACCCATCGACATCAAGCACACTCACTACGTATACATGCATGTGTGTGTGTTCGTCACATTAAACTGCTATCTCCACGCATCGTCATGACAGCAGCTTACCTCCTGGAGAAGCTTCGCGACGAAGGCGCTAGCCTTTTCCTTCCTCCGCTCTGCCAGCCTCTTGTTTGCTCGTCGACGGTGGATGAAGCCTAACGTCATCCGTTGAAGAAGGAGGGTAGCAGCCTAGGCACAACAGAGCGGACGGAAGCAGGGCCAGGCTAAGCGGGGCCGAGAAGTCCACGGTTAATTTCTTGCCAACATGGGTCGTCCAATTTCTGGATAACAGGGCCCACGTGGCGCTATCGTCGCTCATTTTTGGATAGATCGCGCTACCCACTAGAGACTCGAACCCCACAGTATATACGTCGTATACCAGACATCTATGCTAGCCACGGGCATAATACGAAGACTAGCGCTACATGGGTTTTTTTCTGGGCGCCGTCGCCTCTCTTATGATATCCAAAATGTATCTATTTCTGGCTGCCAAGTACATGTTGTTGGCCGCTTCCCTACTTTTGAGTCCGAAAAATTCCAGAATAATTTCATGCCTCCATCCAACCTTAGAAAGAAATACCTAGGGAACAGCACGGCAACGCATATCGTTGGCTGCATTACAGTATACGTATGTGGTTGAATATATATCACTACCCACTAGAGACTCGAATCCCAAAGTACACATTTAAATAACTTTACGGTGCAACCCATTGTCCTACTTAGTCACGTGACTATGTAGGCCAGTGGGTAGCACCATAACCTATAGTCAACACTCACCCCATAGGCAAACCATCGACACCACCTGCACTAGGGTAGTTTGGCACATGACTAGCCTCACCACATCCGGCGCCCCACTGATCCCCCAAAAACAGGTGCGTGCGTGCCACGATTAGCCTTCTTTCTTCCTGAAGCGTCTCCATTGTCCGGTGTGTACCCAACCCAACAACACAACCC